>OX031009.1:73147456-73179956 GCA_943735925.1 Pollenia amentaria
ACATATACATATACATATACATATACATATACATATACATATACATATACATATACATATACATATACATATACATATACATATACATATACATATACATATACATATACATATACATATACATATACATATACATATACATATACATATACATATACATATACATATACATATACATATACATATACATATACATATACATATACATATACATATACATATACATATACATATACATATACATATACATATACATATACATATACATATACATATACATATACATATACATATACATATACATATACATATACATATACATATACATATACATATACATATACATATACATATACATATACATATACATATACATATACATATACATATACATATACATATACATATACATATACATATACATATACATATACATATACATATACATATACATATACATATACATATACATATACATATACATATACATATACATATACATATACATATACATATACATATACATATACATATACATATACATATACATATACATATACATATACATATACATATACATATACATATACATATACATATACATATACATATACATATACATATACATATACATATACATATACATATACATATACATATACATATACATATACATATACATATACATATACATATACATATACATATACATATACATATACATATACATATACATATACATATACATATACATATACATATACATATACATATACATATACATATACATATACATATACATATACATATACATATACATATACATATACATATACATATACATATACATATACATATACATATACATATACATATACATATACATATACATATACATATACATATACATATACATATACATATACATATACATATACATATACATATACATATACATATACATATACATATACATATACATATACATATACATATACATATACATATACATATACATATACATATACATATACATATACATATACATATACATATACATATACATATACATATACATATACATATACATATACATATACATATACATATACATATACATATACATATACATATACATATACATATACATATACATATACATATACATATACATATACATATACATATACATATACATATACATATACATATACATATACATATACATATACATATACATATACATATACATATACATATACATATACATATACATATACATATACATATACATATACATATACATATACATATACATATACATATACATATACATATACATATACATATACATATACATATACATATACATATACATATACATATACATATACATATACATATACATATACATATACATATACATATACATATACATATACATATACATATACATATACATATACATATACATATACATATACATATACATATACATATACATATACATATACATATACATATACATATACATATACATATACATATACATATACATATACATATACATATACATATACATATACATATACATATACATATACATATACATATACATATACATATACATATACATATACATATACATATACATATACATATACATATACATATACATATACATATACATATACATATACATATACATATACATATACATATACATATACATATACATATACATATACATATACATATACATATACATATACATATACATATACATATACATATACATATACATATACATATACATATACATATACATATACATATACATATACATATACATATACATATACATATACATATACATATACATATACATATACATATACATATACATATACATATACATATACATATACATATACATATACATATACATATACATATACATATACATATACATATACATATACATATACATATACATATACATATACATATACATATACATATACATATACATATACATATACATATACATATACATATACATATACATATACATATACATATACATATACATATACATATACATATACATATACATATACATATACATATACATATACATATACATATACATATACATATACATATACATATACATATACATATACATATACATATACATATACATATACATATACATATACATATACATATACATATACATATACATATACATATACATATACATATACATATACATATACATATACATATACATATACATATACATATACATATACATATACATATACATATACATATACATATACATATACATATACATATACATATACATATACATATACATATACATATACATATACATATACATATACATATACATATACATATACATATACATATACATATACATATACATATACATATACATATACATATACATATACATATACATATACATATACATATACATATACATATACATATACATATACATATACATATACATATACATATACATATACATATACATATACATATACATATACATATACATATACATATACATATACATATACATATACATATACATATACATATACATATACATATACATATACATATACATATACATATACATATACATATACATATACATATACATATACATATACATATACATATACATATACATATACATATACATATACATATACATATACATATACATATACATATACATATACATATACATATACATATACATATACATATACATATACATATACATATACATATACATATACATATACATATACATATACATATACATATACATATACATATACATATACATATACATATACATATACATATACATATACATATACATATACATATACATATACATATACATATACATATACATATACATATACATATACATATACATATACATATACATATACATATACATATACATATACATATACATATACATATACATATACATATACATATACATATACATATACATATACATATACATATACATATACATATACATATACATATACATATACATATACATATACATATACATATACATATACATATACATATACATATACATATACATATACATATACATATACATATACATATACATATACATATACATATACATATACATATACATATACATATACATATACATATACATATACATATACATATACATATACATATACATATACATATACATATACATATACATATACATATACATATACATATACATATACATATACATATACATATACATATACATATACATATACATATACATATACATATACATATACATATACATATACATATACATATACATATACATATACATATACATATACATATACATATACATATACATATACATATACATATACATATACATATACATATACATATACATATACATATACATATACATATACATATACATATACATATACATATACATATACATATACATATACATATACATATACATATACATATACATATACATATACATATACATATACATATACATATACATATACATATACATATACATATACATATACATATACATATACATATACATATACATATACATATACATATACATATACATATACATATACATATACATATACATATACATATACATATACATATACATATACATATACATATACATATACATATACATATACATATACATATACATATACATATACATATACATATACATATACATATACATATACATATACATATACATATACATATACATATACATATACATATACATATACATATACATATACATATACATATACATATACATATACATATACATATACATATACATATACATATACATATACATATACATATACATATACATATACATATACATATACATATACATATACATATACATATACATATACATATACATATACATATACATATACATATACATATACATATACATATACATATACATATACATATACATATACATATACATATACATATACATATACATATACATATACATATACATATACATATACATATACATATACATATACATATACATATACATATACATATACATATACATATACATATACATATACATATACATATACATATACATATACATATACATATACATATACATATACATATACATATACATATACATATACATATACATATACATATACATATACATATACATATACATATACATATACATATACATATACATATACATATACATATACATATACATATACATATACATATACATATACATATACATATACATATACATATACATATACATATACATATACATATACATATACATATACATATACATATACATATACATATACATATACATATACATATACATATACATATACATATACATATACATATACATATACATATACATATACATATACATATACATATACATATACATATACATATACATATACATATACATATACATATACATATACATATACATATACATATACATATACATATACATATACATATACATATACATATACATATACATATACATATACATATACATATACATATACATATACATATACATATACATATACATATACATATACATATACATATACATATACATATACATATACATATACATATACATATACATATACATATACATATACATATACATATACATATACATATACATATACATATACATATACATATACATATACATATACATATACATATACATATACATATACATATACATATACATATACATATACATATACATATACATATACATATACATATACATATACATATACATATACATATACATATACATATACATATACATATACATATACATATACATATACATATACATATACATATACATATACATATACATATACATATACATATACATATACATATACATATACATATACATATACATATACATATACATATACATATACATATACATATACATATACATATACATATACATATACATATACATATACATATACATATACATATACATATACATATACATATACATATACATATACATATACATATACATATACATATACATATACATATACATATACATATACATATACATATACATATACATATACATATACATATACATATACATATACATATACATATACATATACATATACATATACATATACATATACATATACATATACATATACATATACATATACATATACATATACATATACATATACATATGACATATACATATACATATACATATACATATACATATACATATACATATACATATACATATACATATACATATACATATACATATACATATACATATACATATACATATACATATACATATACATATACATATACATATACATATACATATACATATACATATACATATACATATACATATACATATACATATACATATACATATACATATACATATACATATACATATACATATACATATACATATACATATACATATACATATACATATACATATACATATACATATACATATACATATACATATACATATACATATACATATACATATACATATACATATACATATACATATACATATACATATACATATACATATACATATACATATACATATACATATACATATACATATACATATACATATACATATACATATACATATACATATACATATACATATACATATACATATACATATACATATACATATACATATACATATACATATACATATACATATACATATACATATACATATACATATACATATACATATACATATACATATACATATACATATACATATACATATACATATACATATACATATACATATACATATACATATACATATACATATACATATACATATACATATACATATACATATACATATACATATACATATACATATACATATACATATACATATACATATACATATACATATACATATACATATACATATACATATACATATACATATACATATACATATACATATACATATACATATACATATACATATACATATACATATACATATACATATACATATACATATACATATACATATACATATACATATACATATACATATACATATACATATACATATACATATACATATACATATACATATACATATACATATACATATACATATACATATACATATACATATACATATACATATACATATACATATACATATACATATACATATACATATACATATACATATACATATACATATACATATACATATACATATACATATACATATACATATACATATACATATACATATACATATACATATACATATACATATACATATACATATACATATACATATACATATACATATACATATACATATACATATACATATACATATACATATACATATACATATACATATACATATACATATACATATACATATACATATACATATACATATACATATACATATACATATACATATACATATACATATACATATACATATACATATACATATACATATACATATACATATACATATACATATACATATACATATACATATACATATACATATACATATACATATACATATACATATACATATACATATACATATACATATACATATACATATACATATACATATACATATACATATACATATACATATACATATACATATACATATACATATACATATACATATACATATACATATACATATACATATACATATACATATACATATACATATACATATACATATACATATACATATACATATACATATACATATACATATACATATACATATACATATACATATACATATACATATACATATACATATACATATACATATACATATACATATACATATACATATACATATACATATACATATACATATACATATACATATACATATACATATACATATACATATACATATACATATACATATACATATACATATACATATACATATACATATACATATACATATACATATACATATACATATACATATACATATACATATACATATACCTTATTAATAAATATAATATTATACAATAGTAGCATATAAATACTAAATATACAGTATACATATACATATACATATACATATACATATACATATACATATACATATACATATACATATACATATACATATACATATACATATACATATACATATACATATACATATACATATACATATACATATACATATACATATACATATACATATACATATACATATACATATACATATACATATACATATACATATACATATACATATACATATACATATACATATACATATACATATACATATACATATACATATACATATACATATACATATACATATACATATACATATACATATACATATACATATACATATACATATACATATACATATACATATACATATACATATACATATACATATACATATACATATACATATACATATACATATACATATACATATACATATACATATACATATACATATACATATACATATACATATACATATACATATACATATACATATACATATACATATACATATACATATACATATACATATACATATACATATACATATACATATACATATACATATACATATACATATACATATACATATACATATACATATACATATACATATACATATACATATACATATACATATACATATACATATACATATACATATACATATACATATACATATACATATACATATACATATACATATACATATACATATACATATACATATACATATACATATACATATACATATACATATACATATACATATACATATACATATACATATACATATACATATACATATACATATACATATACATATACATATACATATACATATACATATACATATACATATACATATACATATACATATACATATACATATACATATACATATACATATACATATACATATACATATACATATACATATACATATACATATACATATACATATACATATACATATACATATACATATACATATACATATACATATACATATACATATACATATACATATACATATACATATACATATACATATACATATACATATACATATACATATACATATACATATACATATACATATACATATACATATACATATACATATACATATACATATACATATACATATACATATACATATACATATACATATACATATACATATACATATACATATACATATACATATACATATACATATACATATACATATACATATACATATACATATACATATACATATACATATACATATACATATACATATACATATACATATACATATACATATACATATACATATACATATACATATACATATACATATACATATACATATACATATACATATACATATACATATACATATACATATACATATACATATACATATACATATACATATACATATACATATACATATACATATACATATACATATACATATACATATACATATACATATACATATACATATACATATACATATACATATACATATACATATACATATACATATACATATACATATACATATACATATACATATACATATACATATACATATACATATACATATACATATACATATACATATACATATACATATACATATACATATACATATACATATACATATACATATACATATACATATACATATACATATACATATACATATACATATACATATACATATACATATACATATACATATACATATACATATACATATACATATACATATACATATACATATACATATACATATACATATACATATACATATACATATACATATACATATACATATACATATACATATACATATACATATACATATACATATACATATACATATACATATACATATACATATACATATACATATACATATACATATACATATACATATACATATACATATACATATACATATACATATACATATACATATACATATACATATACATATACATATACATATACATATACATATACATATACATATACATATACATATACATATACATATACATATACATATACATATACATATACATATACATATACATATACATATACATATACATATACATATACATATACATATACATATACATATACATATACATATACATATACATATACATATACATATACATATACATATACATATACATATACATATACATATACATATACATATACATATACATATACATATACATATACATATACATATACATATACATATACATATACATATACATATACATATACATATACATATACATATACATATACATATACATATACATATACATATACATATACATATACATATACATATACATATACATATACATATACATATACATATACATATACATATACATATACATATACATATACATATACATATACATATACATATACATATACATATACATATACATATACATATACATATACATATACATATACATATACATATACATATACATATACATATACATATACATATACATATACATATACATATACATATACATATACATATACATATACATATACATATACATATACATATACATATACATATACATATACATATACATATACATATACATATACATATACATATACATATACATATACATATACATATACATATACATATACATATACATATACATATACATATACATATACATATACATATACATATACATATACATATACATATACATATACATATACATATACATATACATATACATATACATATACATATACATATACATATACATATACATATACATATACATATACATATACATATACATATACATATACATATACATATACATATACATATACATATACATATACATATACATATACATATACATATACATATACATATACATATACATATACATATACATATACATATACATATACATATACATATACATATACATATACATATACATATACATATACATATACATATACACATATACATATACATATACATATACATATACATATACATATACATATACATATACATATACATATACATATACATATACATATACATATACATATACATATACATATACATATACATATACATATACATATACATATACATATACATATACATATACATATACATATACATATACATATACATATACATATACATATACATATACATATACATATACATATACATATACATATACATATACATATACATATACATATACATATACATATACATATACATATACATATACATATACATATACATATACATATACATATACATATACATATACATATACATATACATATACATATACATATACATATACATATACATATACATATACATATACATATACATATACATATACATATACATATACATATACATATACATATACATATACATATACATATACATATACATATACATATACATATACATATACATATACATATACATATACATATACATATACATATACATATACATATACATATACATATACATATACATATACATATACATATACATATACATATACATATACATATACATATACATATACATATACATATACATATACATATACATATACATATACATATACATATACATATACATATACATATACATATACATATACATATACATATACATATACATATACATATACATATACATATACATATACATATACATATACATATACATATACATATACATATACATATACATATACATATACATATACATATACATATACATATACATATACATATACATATACATATACATATACATATACATATACATATACATATACATATACATATACATATACATATACATATACATATACATATACATATACATATACATATACATATACATATACATATACATATACATATACATATACATATACATATACATATACATATACATATACATATACATATACATATACATATACATATACATATACATATACATATACATATACATATACATATACATATACATATACATATACATATACATATACATATACATATACATATACATATACATATACATATACATATACATATACATATACATATACATATACATATACATATACATATACATATACATATACATATACATATACATATACATATACATATACATATACATATACATATACATATACATATACATATACATATACATATACATATACATATACATATACATATACATATACATATACATATACATATACATATACATATACATATACATATACATATACATATACATATACATATACATATACATATACATATACATATACATATACATATACATATACATATACATATACATATACATATACATATATACATATACATATACATATACATATACATATACATATACATATACATATACATATACATATACATATACATATACATATACATATACATATACATATACATATACATATACATATACATATACATATACATATACATATACATATACATATACATATACATATACATATACATATACATATACATATACATATACATATACATATACATATACATATACATATACATATACATATACATATACATATACATATACATATACATATACATATACATATACATATACATATACATATACATATACATATACATATACATATACATATACATATACATATACATATACATATACATATACATATACATATACATATACATATACATATACATATACATATACATATACATATACATATACATATACATATACATATACATATACATATACATATACATATACATATACATATACATATACATATACATATACATATACATATACATATACATATACATATACATATACATATACATATACATATACATATACATATACATATACATATACATATACATATACATATACATATACATATACATATACATATACATATACATATACATATACATATACATATACATATACATATACATATACATATACATATACATATACATATACATATACATATACATATACATATACATATACATATACATATACATATACATATACATATACATATACATATACATATACATATACATATACATATACATATACATATACATATACATATACATATACATATACATATACATATACATATACATATACATATACATATACATATACATATACATATACATATACATATACATATACATATACATATACATATACATATACATATACATATACATATACATATACATATACATATACATATACATATACATATACATATACATATACATATACATATACATATACATATACATATACATATACATATACATATACATATACATATACATATACATATACATATACATATACATATACATATACATATACATATACATATACATATACATATACATATACATATACATATACATATACATATACATATACATATACATATACATATACATATACATATACATATACATATACATATACATATACATATACATATACATATACATATACATATACATATACATATACATATACATATACATATACATATACATATACATATACATATACATATACATATACATATACATATACATATACATATACATATACATATACATATACATATACATATACATATACATATACATATACATATACATATACATATACATATACATATACATATACATATACATATACATATACATATACATATACATATACATATACATATACATATACATATACATATACATATACATATACATATACATATACATATACATATACATATACATATACATATACATATACATATACATATACATATACATATACATATACATATACATATACATATACATATACATATACATATACATATACATATACATATACATATACATATACATATACATATACATATACATATACATATACATATACATATACATATACATATACATATACATATACATATACATATACATATACATATACATATACATATACATATACATATACATATACATATACATATACATATACATATACATATACATATACATATACATATACATATACATATACATATACATATACATATACATATACATATACATATACATATACATATACATATACATATACATATACATATACATATACATATACATATACATATACATATACATATACATATACATATACATATACATATACATATACATATACATATACATATACATATACATATACATATACATATACATATACATATACATATACATATACATATACATATACATATACATATACATATACATATACATATACATATACATATACATATACATATACATATACATATACATATACATATACATATACATATACATATACATATACATATACATATACATATACATATACATATACATATACATATACATATACATATACATATACATATACATATACATATACATATACATATACATATACATATACATATACATATACATATACATATACATATACATATACATATACATATACATATACATATACATATACATATACATATACATATACATATACATATACATATACATATACATATACATATACATATACATATACATATACATATACATATACATATACATATACATATACATATACATATACATATACATATACATATACATATACATATACATATACATATACATATACATATACATATACATATACATATACATATACATATACATATACATATACATATACATATACATATACATATACATATACATATACATATACATATACATATACATATACATATACATATACATATACATATACATATACATATACATATACATATACATATACATATACATATACATATACATATACATATACATATACATATACATATACATATACATATACATATACATATACATATACATATACATATACATATACATATACATATACATATACATATACATATACATATACATATACATATACATATACATATACATATACATATACATATACATATACATATACATATACATATACATATACATATACATATACATATACATATACATATACATATACATATACATATACATATACATATACATATACATATACATATACATATACATATACATATACATATACATATACATATACATATACATATACATATACATATACATATACATATACATATACATATACATATACATATACATATACATATACATATACATATACATATACATATACATATACATATACATATACATATACATATACATATACATATACATATACATATACATATACATATACATATACATATACATATACATATACATATACATATACATATACATATACATATACATATACATATACATATACATATACATATACATATACATATACATATACATATACATATACATATACATATACATATACATATACATATACATATACATATACATATACATATACATATACATATACATATACATATACATATACATATACATATACATATACATATACATATACATATACATATACATATACATATACATATACATATACATATACATATACATATACATATACATATACATATACATATACATATACATATACATATACATATACATATACATATACATATACATATACATATACATATACATATACATATACATATACATATACATATACATATACATATACATATACATATACATATACATATACATATACATATACATATACATATACATATACATATACATATACATATACATATACATATACATATACATATACATATACATATACATATACATATACATATACATATACATATACATATACATATACATATACATATACATATACATATACATATACATATACATATACATATACATATACATATACATATACATATACATATACATATACATATACATATACATATACATATACATATACATATACATATACATATACATATACATATACATATACATATACATATACATATACATATACATATACATATACATATACATATACATATACATATACATATACATATACATATACATATACATATACATATACATATACATATACATATACATATACATATACATATACATATACATATACATATACATATACATATACATATACATATACATATACATATACATATACATATACATATACATATACATATACATATACATATACATATACATATACATATACATATACATATACATATACATATACATATGCATATACATATACATATAGGTTAGGTTAGGTTCCATGGGCAGCCATCGAGAGACAGCTCACTTGGGTCCTTTAGCGGTCCCTTTGTGATACCCAGCGCCAATGCCCATCCCGAAGAGCAGTTATTCAGATGGCGTCACTGCAAGGTTGAGCCAATTCGTCTTCCTAATGAAGAGAAGAAGCAATCTTAGTTCTATTCTTGATAGATCCTCTAAACAGGAAAACACCGGTTCTCCCAGGTATTTTTCCCTAATGCCCCGTAGCCCAGGGCATTGACAGAGAAAGTGAAGCACAGTTTCCTCTTCCTCCTCATCATGACAACTTCTACAGTAGTCATTGAATACCAGACCCATTCTTCTAGCATGAGTCCCAACAGGCCAGTGTCCAGTTATGACCGACACGATGGTCCTGATTTGGTTCCTATTAAACCTAAGTAGAGATTTGGTTCTCCGTTCATCATATCCAGGCCAAAGTGCCCTGGATGTGGAGCAGGTGGACTCACGGGTCCATCCCTCTTGCGCAATTCTATAGTTCTCGCGCCGCATGAGTAACTTACAGTGAGCCATTGGAAGGCCAATGAATTGATCAATGAATGTTTCATCCATACGACCACCTTCCTTAGCCAGCTCATCTGCTACCTGGTTTCCCGGGCAATTTGAGTGCCCTGGTATCCAAATAAGCGTTAACTCCGAATGTTCAGCAATCTCATTCAAAGACATCCGACATTCCACAGTCAAACTAGATGTCGTATAGACACCCGCAAGAGAGGCAATGGCAGCCTTGCTGTCAGTAAATATACGTATATCTCCCGATACGCGATAATACTTTAGCCAGTTGGCTGCCCGCTTTATAGCCGAGATTTCCGCCTGCAGGACACTACATCCATCCGGCAGACGAAAGGAAACTTTAACGCCCAGTTCCTCTATGTAGAAACCTCCGCCAACTCTTTCCCCCTTCCTTGAACCATCAGTGTATACCCCCAGGGCTGGTTCATGGAAGGTGCTCATAACCGACAGCGCACTTTCGTGCGCTATATGTGTCGCGTACCTCGCACCAAAGAAAGGCTCCGGGGTGCAGTAGTCCACTCCTTCAGGGACAATCGAGTGTCCCATTATACTGGAGTGTCCATAGTCACGGTTCGACCAGCTGTGTGCCGCGTTCAACCGTATCGCCGAACAAAGAGCCATATGTCTGGCCGTGATATCCACCGGCAGCCAGTTTAGCATAGTAAACAGCGCCTTGGTGGGAGTGGAGCGCATTGATCCTGTGATCATCAATGCGACCAGTCTGTGAACCTTCTCAAGCATCGCACGGTACCTGCCCTTATCCAGCGCAGTCCACCATACGACAACACCGTAATAAAGAGTCGGCTTTACTACAGCCTCAAAGATCCAATTGACACACCTCGGGCCCATGCCCCAGTTCTTGCCGATTGCACCTCTGCACGCATATATAGCAACAATTGCCTTTTCCATCCTCATCTGGATGTTCAGCCCCCACGACAGTTTACTGTCCAGGATTACGCCCAGATATTTGGCGCTGTTAGAGAACTTAAGTTCAGTCCCGTTTAGCCTCGGAAGTCTCATGACCTCAGTCCTATACTTCCTCGTGAACAGTACCAGTTCCGTCTTAGACGGATTAACACCCAAGCCGCATGATACACTCCAGGTGCTAAGTACCCTTAATGCAGCCTCCATACACTGAGACATTATGTTCAAATGTTTCCCCGTGATGGCCACTGCAACATCGTCTGCGTACGCCACAGTTTTAATCCTCATGTCGTCCATTTTCGTCAACATGGTGTTCATAGTCAGGTTCCACAATAGTGGGGATAGTACTCCTCCCTGGGGAGTACCCCTGTTAACCAGTCTCTGAACGCTGGTCGTACCTATCGTGGAACAGATGACCCTATTCCTGAGTAGATTATCCACAAATCTACATATACCGTCATCAACCCCCAGACTCCTCATGGATGCAACGATAGAATCCGGGTTGACATTATTGAAGGCCCCTTCAATGTCGAGAAAGGCCACCAGAGCACACTCCTTGAATTCGAGTGATCTCTCAATAGTTCCAACTAGTGAGTGAAGAGCCGTCTCAACAGACCTACCCTTTGTGTAGGCATGCTGAGAGGTCGAGAGTAAACACTTTGGGATGGTCATCCTTAAGTGAATGTCGATAACTCTTTCAAGAGTCTTAAGAAGAAAGGATGCAAGACTAATCGGTCTGTAATCCTTCGCCTCAGTGTGAGAAGTCTTCCCTCCCTTGGGGATGAAGACAACTCTACACAAGGTCCAGCTCACAGGTACATACGAAAATCTAACGCATCCCCTGTATATAGCCATCAGCCAGGGTATTATCACAGTCGAATTCTTCTGCAGGTCCGCCGGAATTATACCATCCATACCCGGAGATTTGTACGGGTCAAAGCTGTCGACAGCCCATTTAATCCTGTCGTAGTCCATTGGGACGGACAGAGGACCGGGCATCGACTCACAAACCTGATCCCGCAAGCTCCCTTGGGAGTTTCCAGGAAAGTGAGTGTCAATTAACACCTCGAGTGTTTCCTGACTAGTAGTAGTCCAACAACCGTCCGATTTACGGATATAGGTCGGGACAACAGGGCTCGAGGCCATTATCTTACGTAAACGGTTTGTCTCAGAGGATCCTTCCACGCCGCTACAGAAGTTCCTCCAAGCACTCCTTTTCGCCGATCTAACCAAGTTCCTGAATCTATTCATTGAAGACTTGTACTCCGCCCAATTACCATGGCGCTTAGCCATATTGAACAACCTACGACAGTCTCTTCTTGCCTGCGCAATATCAGGATCCCACCACGGTGGACGATCCCTGCCCCTATACGTCCTTGGCTTGCACGCCAGGGAAGTCGCTAACTGCAGTGAGTCTGTAAGCAGACCCACTGCCGCATCGATCCCCCCTATATCATCAACCCGGGGAGGATCAGATAGAGACCGAACCAGAGAGGATGAATGAATCCCCCAATTCGTTCGTTTCCTATTCAACATAACACTCGACCCTACAGATCTAAGTACCAGGCTAAATTCCACATATCTATGATCAGAAAGTGAACAATCATTAGAAACCATCCAATTTTCGATCATGTCAATGTGGTCAATGCTAACCAGCGTGACATCAAGAACCTCACACCTATTTGCTACAACAAACGTTGGCTCGCGGCCCCTATTTACTATTCCTAAATTATAATTAATAATAAAGGAAAATAGTGACTCACCTCTAATATTCGTGTTCGTGCTACCCCATATAGTGTGGTGCGCATTAGCATCGGCACAGATTATAATAGGCGTTCCAGTGCCTGCTGCCTTCGTTACTGCATCACGGATGAGCCGATTGGGTGGGTCCTGTCCGTGATCATGCGCCATATATCCCGAGACCATCCAGATTATACCATCCTGTGTCTCGAGAGCAACTGTTGTGGTGTCTTCATCACTGTAATCAGAGAGAATGAAGATATTCAACGAATTTTTAGCTAAGACACAAGATCTTATGTTACCTGTACCTTTCGCAAACAGAAGCTTATAGCCTTTGAGATTGAGTCCGCAAACCCGATCCTTATGAATCCAGGGTTCTTGGACCATTACGAGCTCCTCCCCTTTTTCTACCACACGGAGGAGCAATGCAGCAGATGCTGCTTTAGAGTGGTGGAGGTTGATTTGCAGGACCTTCACCATTATCCATATTGGCGACCACTGTGATGTTGACGTCCTCCTGGTCTGACTCCAGAAGTACGTCCTCATCAACCATATCACCCAGGTGCCCAAAGACAGACACCAATCCGGATATAGACTGGGTGTCCTCTTTGTCACCTGAGCTTACGGCATCGTCACCAGACAAGCCCTCTACAGGCTGCTTGGCCTCATTAACCGAAGGAGCCGGATTGCCCTTGTTATCACTTCGGTAGACACGGAGCAAGATCGTACTAAAACCATAGTAGATCTTACCCTGTCTCTCCCTCAGTGGTTCCAAGGATTGCTGGTTTAACACCACAATCGCCGTCCTCGAGGACCCTTCAGCAGCCGAAACCTTTACAACTTTCCAATCCTGCGTGGGAAGTTGAGGGTTGCAGCACTGAATGATCTTCAAGATCTCCTCAGGTTCCGATGGTTCGGCAGGGATGATGACTGTCGATCTAGGTCTCCGTGGTATCTCATCAACCAATACCACATCGAGCCTAGCACCTTCCCAGACCTCTCCTAGCATTTGGATGGCCCGCTTCAGAAGCAGCGCTGAGCGCTCATCTGCACAAGCCATCAACTTCACGTGACCCTGGAACCAGCCAGCATCATCGCATTGAGGGGGTGGCCCTGGATTCTCCCTAAGGATCGTCCAGAACACCCCCATTAATTTTTGTTTCACCAGGTCCCACTTGGTATGGGAGATGGCACCATTATCCACACCTCTATCGATAACAGCCCGTACAAGGTGACCTTTGGCCACCTCGCTGAACGACCTATTTACCGATTTCGGCGCAATCTTGGGACGTTTCGTCCCTGGTTGCTGTTTCGCGGCTGCAGCTTCCTCCTCCGAACGTTGCCGTTTAGGCATTGTCACCTTCGCAGGGACTGAAGGAGTAGCACTTGGCAGCCCAGCTATGTGGGCTCTTGCCCATGCCAGTGAAGCTGTTTGTTCACTGGTAAGCTCTTCAGCTTTTTTGGAGCCTAGAAGCTCAATGAAACGCAAGGCGGCACGCCTTGTGTTCGATGCCCTCTTTGTAGGGTTTTTGTGCCTTGGGGACTTTTTACGGTCGCCGAATTTGGCGTGGGGAGGTGCAACCTTGGGATTGGATGTTATCATCGCCATCCCTCCTTGCACAATGGGCACATGGGAAGCTGCAATTTTGGGCGACTTTGTCATTCCCAACTTAGCAGCACCCGAAGCAGGGGTTTTATCCGTTCCAGAGACGGAAAGGGCAGAAGCGGCTTTGGAGGTGCTTGGATTGAAGCACAGAGGCACCCCACCGCAGTTTTTAGAGCAGCCGCCTTCTGGTCGAGCTGCCTTACCATTTCCGATCAGCCTAGGCCGATCTTCCTTGGTCGCCGGGACTGTTACAGTCCCTGGTTTAGTCGTTTTACTGTCAATCGTTGTCCTTAATCTCGCCTGTCCGTCATCAGTTTCCGTTGTTTGTTTTTGTTGTTGTTGATTATGTTTGTTCATTAAAAGTCCCACGAGTGTAGGGGAGTTGAAAGTCCGCCACGTCATAGCCCCCAGTAACGTGGTAAGGGCGTGGTCTATTTGCTGAGGTGCCCAGGTATCAGCAAAGCTCCGTGATAATACAGTCGGTAACCCCTGACTGCAAACCAGACCGATAGGCACGGGTCGCATGACACCTCGGTTTAGGGGTGGATAACCTTTCGTCGTCAAGGCTTTTAGGTTCCGTATCTCAAACTCAGGCGCCGCTTGTGGCGTTGCCTGTACTTGAAATACAAACCACAGCCTAGACTCAGCCACCACATCGCTGCAAGATCGTTATCCAAGGTGGTGGTACATATACATATACATATACATATACATATACATATACATATACATATACATATACATATACATATACATATACATATACATATACATATACATATACATATACATATACATATACATATACATATACATATACATATACATATACATATACATATACATATACATATACATATACATATACATATACATATACATATACATATACATATACATATACATATACATATACATATACATATACATATACATATACATATACATATACATATACATATACATATACATATACATATACATATACATATACATATACATATACATATACATATACATATACATATACATATACATATACATATACATATACATATACATATACATATACATATACATATACATATACATATACATATACATATACATATACATATACATATACATATACATATACATATACATATACATATACATATACATATACATATACATATACATATACATATACATATACATATACATATACATATACATATACATATACATATACATATACATATACATATACATATACATATACATATACATATACATATACATATACATATACATATACATATACATATACATATACATATACATATACATATACATATACATATACATATACATATACATATACATATACATATACATATACATATACATATACATAATATACATATACATATACATATACATATACATATACATATACAATATACATATACATATACATATACATATACATATACATATACATATACATATACATATACATATACATATACATATACATATACATATACATATACATATACATATACATATACATATACATATACATATACATATACATATACATATACATATACATATACATATACATATACATATACATATACATATACATATACATATACATATACATATACATATACATATACATATACATATACATATACATATACATATACATATACATATACATATACATATACATATACATATACATATACATATACATATACATATACATATACATATACATATACATATACATATACATATACATATACATATACATATACATATACATATACATATACATATACATATACATATACATATACATATACATATACATATACATATACATATACATATACATATACATATACATATACATATACATATACATATACATATACATATACATATACATATACATATACATATACATATACATATACATATACATATACATATACATATACATATACATATACATATACATATACATATACATATACATATACATATACATATACATATACATATACATATACATATACATATACATATACATATACATATACATATACATATACATATACATATACATATACATATACATATACATATACATATACATATACATATACATATACATATACATATACATATACATATACATATACATATACATATACATATACATATACATATACATATACATATACATATACATATACATATACATATACATATACATATACATATACATATACATATACATATACATATACATATACATATACATATACATATACATATACATATACATATACATATACATATACATATACATATACATATACATATACATATACATATACATATACATATACATATACATATACATATACATATACATATACATATACATATACATATACATATACATATACATATACATATACATATACATATACATATACATATACATATACATATACATATACATATACATATACATATACATATACATATACATATACATATACATATACATATACATATACATATACATATACATATACATATACATATACATATACATATACATATACATATACATATACATATACATATACATATACATATACATATACATATACATATACATATACATATACATATACATATACATATACATATACATATACATATACATATACATATACATATACATATACATATACATATACATATACATATACATATACATATACATATACATATACATATACATATACATATACATATACATATACATATACATATACATATACATATACATATACATATACATATACATATACATATACATATACATATACATATACATATACATATACATATACATATACATATACATATACATATACATATACATATACATATACATATACATATACATATACATATACATATACATATACATATACATATACATATACATATACATATACATATACATATACATATACATATACATATACATATACATATACATATACATATACATATACATATACATATACATATACATATACATATACATATATACATATACATATACATATACATATACATATACATATACATATACATATACATATACATATACATATACATATACATATACATATACATATACATATACATATACATATACATATACATATACATATACATATACATATACATATACATATACATATACATATACATATACATATACATATACATATACATATACATATACATATACATATACATATACATATACATATACATATACATATACATATACATATACATATACATATACATATACATATACATATACATATACATATACATATACATATACATATACATATACATATACATATACATATACATATACATATACATATACATATACATATACATATACATATACATATACATATACATATACATATACATATACATATACATATACATATACATATACATATACATATACATATACATATACATATACATATACATATACATATACATATACATATACATATACATATACATATACATATACATATACATATACATATACATATACATATACATATACATATACATATACATATACATATACATATACATATACATATACATATACATATACATATACATATACATATACATATACATATACATATACATATACATATACATATACATATACATATACATATACATATACATATACATATACATATACATATACATATACATATACATATACATATACATATACATATACATATACATATACATATACATATACATATACATATACATATACATATACATATACATATACATATACATATACATATACATATACATATACATATACATATACATATACATATACATATACATATACATATACATATACATATACATATACATATACATATACATATACATATACATATACATATACATATACATATACATATACATATACATATACATATACATATACATATACATATACATATACATATACATATACATATACATATACATATACATATACATATACATATACATATACATATACATATACATATACATATACATATACATATACATATACATATACATATACATATACATATACATATACATATACATATACATATACATATACATATACATATACATATACATATACATATACATATACATATACATATACATATACATATACATATACATATACATATACATATACATATACATATACATATACATATACATATACATATACATATACATATACATATACATATACATATACATATACATATACATATACATATACATATACATATACATATACATATACATATACATATACATATACATATACATATACATATACATATACATATACATATACATATACATATACATATACATATACATATACATATACATATACATATACATATACATATACATATACATATACATATACATATACATATACATATACATATACATATACATATACATATACATATACATATACATATACATATACATATACATATACATATACATATACATATACATATACATATACATATACATATACATATACATATACATATACATATACATATACATATACATATACATATACATATACATATACATATACATATACATATACATATACATATACATATACATATACATATACATATACATATACATATACATATACATATACATATACATATACATATACATATACATATACATATACATATACATATACATATACATATACATATACATATACATATACATATACATATACATATACATATACATATACATATACATATACATATACATATACATATACATATACATATACATATACATATACATATACATATACATATACATATACATATACATATACATATACATATACATATACATATACATATACATATACATATACATATACATATACATATACATATACATATACATATACATATACATATACATATACATATACATATACATATACATATACATATACATATACATATACATATACATATACATATACATATACATATACATATACATATACATATACATATACATATACATATACATATACATATACATATACATATACATATACATATACATATACATATACATATACATATACATATACATATACATATACATATACATATACATATACATATACATATACATATACATATACATATACATATACATATACATATACATATACATATACATATACATATACATATACATATACATATACATATACATATACATATACATATACATATACATATACATATACATATACATATACATATACATATACATATACATATACATATACATATACATATACATATACATATACATATACATATACATATACATATACATATACATATACATATACATATACATATACATATACATATACATATACATATACATATACATATACATATACATATACATATACATATACATATACATATACATATACATATACATATACATATACATATACATATACATATACATATACATATACATATACATATACATATACATATACATATACATATACATATACATATACATATACATATACATATACATATACATATACATATACATATACATATACATATACATATACATATACATATACATATACATATACATATACATATACATATACATATACATATACATATACATATACATATACATATACATATACATATACATATACATATACATATACATATACATATACATATACATATACATATACATATACATATACATATACATATACATATACATATACATATACATATACATATACATATACATATACATATACATATACATATACATATACATATACATATACATATACATATACATATACATATACATATACATATACATATACATATACATATACATATACATATACATATACATATACATATACATATACATATACATATACATATACATATACATATACATATACATATACATATACATATACATATACATATACATATACATATACATATACATATACATATACATATACATATACATATACATATACATATACATATACATATACATATACATATACATATACATATACATATACATATACATATACATATACATATACATATACATATACATATACATATACATATACATATACATATACATATACATATACATATACATATACATATACATATACATATACATATACATATACATATACATATACATATACATATACATATACATATACATATACATATACATATACATATACATATACATATACATATACATATACATATACATATACATATACATATACATATACATATACATATACATATACATATACATATACATATACATATACATATACATATACATATACATATACATATACATATACATATACATATACATATACATATACATATACATATACATATACATATACATATACATATACATATACATATACATATACATATACATATACATATACATATACATATACATATACATATACATATACATATACATATACATATACATATACATATACATATACATATACATATACATATACATATACATATACATATACATATACATATACATATACATATACATATACATATACATATACATATACATATACATATACATATACATATACATATACATATACATATACATATACATATACATATACATATACATATACATATACATATACATATACATATACATATACATATACATATACATATACATATACATATACATATACATATACATATACATATACATATACATATACATATACATATACATATACATATACATATACATATACATATACATATACATATACATATACATATACATATACATATACATATACATATACATATACATATACATATACATATACATATACATATACATATACATATACATATACATATACATATACATATACATATACATATACATATACATATACATATACATATACATATACATATACATATACATATACATATACATATACATATACATATACATATACATATACATATACATATACATATACATATACATATACATATACATATACATATACATATACATATACATATACATATACATATACATATACATATACATATACATATACATATACATATACATATACATATACATATACATATACATATACATATACATATACATATACATATACATATACATATACATATACATATACATATACATATACATATACATATACATATACATATACATATACATATACATATACATATACATATACATATACATATACATATACATATACATATACATATACATATACATATACATATACATATACATATACATATACATATACATATACATATACATATACATATACATATACATATACATATACATATACATATACATATACATATACATATACATATACATATACATATACATATACATATACATATACATATACATATACATATACATATACATATACATATACATATACATATACATATACATATACATATACATATACATATACATATACATATACATATACATATACATATACATATACATATACATATACATATACATATACATATACATATACATATACATATACATATACATATACATATACATATACATATACATATACATATACATATACATATACATATACATATACATATACATATACATATACATATACATATACATATACATATACATATACATATACATATACATATACATATACATATACATATACATATACATATACATATACATATACATATACATATACATATACATATACATATACATATACATATACATATACATATACATATACATATACATATACATATACATATACATATACATATACATATACATATACATATACATATACATATACATATACATATACATATACATATACATATACATATACATATACATATACATATACATATACATATACATATACATATACATATACATATACATATACATATACATATACATATACATATACATATACATATACATATACATATACATATACATATACATATACATATACATATACATATACATATACATATACATATACATATACATATACATATACATATACATATACATATACATATACATATACATATACATATACATATACATATACATATACATATACATATACATATACATATACATATACATATACATATACATATACATATACATATACATATACATATACATATACATATACATATACATATACATATACATATACATATACATATACATATACATATACATATACATATACATATACATATACATATACATATACATATACATATACATATACATATACATATACATATACATATACATATACATATACATATACATATACATATACATATACATATACATATACATATACATATACATATACATATACATATACATATACATATACATATACATATACATATACATATACATATACATATACATATACATATACATATACATATACATATACATATACATATACATATACATATACATATACATATACATATACATATACATATACATATACATATACATATACATATACATATACATATACATATACATATACATATACATATACATATACATATACATATACATATACATATACATATACATATACATATACATATACATATACATATACATGATACATATACATATACATATACATATACATATACATATACATATACATATACATATACATATACATATACATATACATATACATATACATATACATATACATATACATATACATATACATATACATATACATATACATATACATATACATATACATATACATATACATATACATATACATATACATATACATATACATATACATATACATATACATATACATATACATATACATATACATATACATATACATATACATATACATATACATATACATATACATATACATATACATATACATATACATATACATATACATATACATATACATATACATATACATATACATATACATATACATATACATATACATATACATATACATATACATATACATATACATATACATATACATATACATATACATATACATATACATATACATATACATATACATATACATATACATATACATATACATATACATATACATATACATATACATATACATATACATATACATATACATATACATATACATATACATATACATATACATATACATATACATATACATATACATATACATATACATATACATATACATATACATATACATATACATATACATATACATATACATATACATATACATATACATATACATATACATATACATATACATATACATATACATATACATATACATATACATATACATATACATATACATATACATATACATATACATATACATATACATATACATATACATATACATATACATATACATATACATATACATATACATATACATATACATATACATATACATATACATATACATATACATATACATATACATATACATATACATATACATATACATATACATATACATATACATATACATATACATATACATATACATATACATATACATATACATATACATATACATATACATATACATATACATATACATATACATATACATATACATATACATATACATATACATATACATATACATATACATATACATATACATATACATATACATATACATATACATATACATATACATATACATATACATATACATATACATATACATATACATATACATATACATATACATATACATATACATATACATATACATATACATATACATATACATATACATATACATATACATATACATATACATATACATATACATATACATATACATATACATATACATATACATATACATATACATATACATATACATATACATATACATATACATATACATATACATATACATATACATATACATATACATATACATATACATATACATATACATATACATATACATATACATATACATATACATATACATATACATATACATATACATATACATATACATATACATATACATATACATATACATATACATATACATATACATATACATATACATATACATATACATATACATATACATATACATATACATATACATATACATATACATATACATATACATATACATATACATATACATATACATATACATATACATATACATATACATATACATATACATATACATATACATATACATATACATATACATATACATATACATATACATATACATATACATATACATATACATATACATATACATATACATATACATATACATATACATATACATATACATATACATATACATATACATATACATATACATATACATATACATATACATATACATATACATATACATATACATATACATATACATATACATATACATATACATATACATATACATATACATATACATATACATATACATATACATATACATATACATATACATATACATATACATATACATATACATATACATATACATATACATATACATATACATATACATATACATATACATATACATATACATATACATATACATATACATATACATATACATATACATATACATATACATATACATATACATATACATATACATATACATATACATATACATATACATATACATATACATATACATATACATATACATATACATATACATATACATATACATATACATATACATATACATATACATATACATATACATATACATATACATATACATATACATATACATATACATATACATATACATATACATATACATATACATATACATATACATATACATATACATATACATATACATATACATATACATATACATATACATATACATATACATATACATATACATATACATATACATATACATATACATATACATATACATATACATATACATATACATATACATATACATATACATATACATATACATATACATATACATATACATATACATATACATATACATATACATATACATATACATATACATATACATATACATATACATATACATATACATATACATATACATATACATATACATATACATATACATATACATATACATATACATATACATATACATATACATATACATATACATATACATATACATATACATATACATATACATATACATATACATATACATATACATATACATATACATATACATATACATATACATATACATATACATATACATATACATATACATATACATATACATATACATATACATATACATATACATATACATATACATATACATATACATATACATATACATATACATATACATATACATATACA
>OX031009.1:73184956-73305456 GCA_943735925.1 Pollenia amentaria
ATAATGAGAATTGATAAAAAATTCATTTATAAATTTTTTTTAAATTAAAATTTTCCCAAAAACAACTTTTTTGATAACTAAAATTTTACTGCTAACTTAAAAAAATTTTTTTTGTAATAATATATTAACAAAGAACGACTTTTATATTGTTGTTAAACAAAAAAAAAAAAAACAAATAAGAACCTATATACATTAAAGTACTGCACAATTCAACATTTTATGTAAAAATGTCGTTCTCCATATTTTCATGCATTGACATGTTATGTTAACTCAGACAAGGTGTTATGCCATGTTATGTCTACATTAACATACTGTCTTTGCATGCCTTTGCAATTAAGTTAAACTGTTGTAGGCTTCAATAACATGTATTTTTAAATGTTTAACCTGCAGCATGTTTTTAATACTGTTTAGAATCATTATTTCTTAAATAAAGATTCTAAATTAAATAACAATTGTTGAAAAAACTTTTATTTTAAATTTTATATTAAATTTTGTTTTTAGAATACATTTTTTATTTAAAATAAGCTCAAAAACAATTTAATAAGTAAAAAACGGGTTTTGATGTACATTTCTATTTTAATATTTAAAGTTAAACTGTGGCAACAATTGTTTTTCTAAAATAAAATTTTCTTAGTTCCATAAATTTTCAATTTATTTAATGTTGGCTGTATTTCTAAACTTTTAAAAACAATCCTTGTAAAATTTTTATTCTGCAATATCAGAAAATATTTAAATAATTTATGATTTCAAATATTAATTTCATACCATAAAATGCTACTCTGCTGGCTATAATAATATTCACAACAGAAAAAAATTAGTATCAAATAAATTTATTTAAAAGTTTTTAGTTTGTGAAAAATAAAAACATTTTGCAAAAGCAAATGAGCAAAATGTATTGGAAAAAACTATTAATTATGTGTTTGTGTCATAAAATTAAACAAAAAGTGTTATACATATTGTGAAAAATTATAAATTGAAAAATTGAAAAATTTAAAATTTTGTTTTGTTTTTGTTGTTTTTATGTGTGTTGAATTTACACAGAACCTATATGTGTGAGGGGTGAACTAAAAAATTGAGAACGTTCTCTCGAGTTGGCATACTAGTTATATACTATGCGCCGTTATTCTAATAACAATTTATTCCACAACTGACAAATATTTCAAATTTTCATAAAACTAAAAGTACAAATGCAATGAAAATATGTTTAATAAAATATTTATACAACAAGTAAAATTAACAAATAGGGTTATAATTTTTAAAAAAATGTATGAAAGAATTCTTTTATCTACTTAAAAAGGTTTAGTTTTAATCAGGTATGTGATGGAAAACAATACGATTTGAAAACGATAAAATCGTTTTCAGTATCTTTAAAAATTGATTTCTAATCATTTTCCTCTGTCTTCCTGTTCCTATATATTCTTTTAAATTCTTATTATATATGTAAAGTGAACTGTATTTTGAACAAAAATTTAAGACTCTACTGTAGAAATGGATTTTATCACACCTGCTAAAAACGATAATTTTTAAAACGATCGTTTTTCGTCACACACCTGAATATTTTTTTTTTCTAAAATCTTCAAGCAAAATCCTTTAAATTAATAACAATCATAATTAATAAGTTTTCCTATTTTTTTTAGTTATATTGTTTATAATAAGCCATTCAAATGATGAATTGTAATTATTAACAACGTATGCTGCATATGTCGCATGTGTCGCAAGTTAAAGTTAATGTTGACATGTTAATTTTCCATGTTGATGTCTGTAAAGTCACTGTTAAAACTATGCATTGTTTTGTTTTTATTTAATTCGACAGTGTCTTATTATGTTATTGTCAAACATGTATGAGTGGCATAACATGAATTGACAATAACATTATGTGGCGATGTTAACATGATTTATAGTTCAACATTTGCAGGTCTTTAATATACATATATTAAATTCTTTGAAACCGAGTTAAATTCAAGAGTTAAACTATTAATTATATTTATTTTTGTGGAATTATTTGTTGGCTGGTAATCCAAAAGGTATGTGTTGGTTTTTTTCACAGGCAATAAAAATTGGAAGAAAAACAAACAGAACTGCACACACAGTCATGCCAATTAAGCCTCTTTGCGCTATATTAAGCGCGTTTTAATTATGTACAGCGCGCTTTTTCGTCATTGGAGCGTTTTTAATAAAGTAAATAAATCAAAATTTGTTTACCTTTTTGTGTACAAATTGTCTTAATAACTAATATTTTATAAAATAACCAGTGAAAATAAATAAATTAAACTGAAGCATATTGCACTGAATCATTTGAGTTGAGAGATCTTCAGTTTGATAATTAATTTTAATACAAAAATAAATATGAAAATGGCACTCTACACAGTGAATTCTTTAATACCAATTAAATACTTATTTTTACCGTTATTTCTAATATTTATTTAATCATATGGGTTAAAAATTTATTAAATATGTATGTACATATGTAGAAATATATTAATTTAATGTTAAAAAACATATCGCACTTGATTATAAAGAGGGTATTAACTCAAAATGTAATAATTCTCAGTAGAGCAGAACAATTTTTAATTTTATGAGGCATATTTCTTTTAGGCATATGAAATTTAGTGACAATTTTTCTAAAAATGTAAATGTAATATAAGTTCCCTAATCTCAATGTTTATAGCATTTTCAGTTTAAATAAAACATTTTTCAAATAAAACGAAACCTTTTTCAAATTAAACGAAACTTTTTTCAGAATAAACGGAACTTTATTCAAAATAAAACAAACTTTATGCAAAATAAACGAAACTTTTTTTAAAATAAACGAAACTTTATTCAAATACCGTTTAACATTTTTCAAATTAAATAAAACCATTTTTAAAATTTTGTAGGAATTTATTTTTTTTTTTTTTTTTGCTAAAGAAGGTAAAAGAGCTCATGTTGTTTTGCCAACCGTAAAGAGAAAGAATATGACTCTAATTGCTACGACAGATAATACTGGCGTTGTTTACCATAAAGTTATTTCTGTATCCACTGTGAATTCGGCCCGTTTCCAAGTTTTTCTTCGGGAGCTCTTAGATAAAATTGAACTCAGCCCAATGCTACAAAACTCAAAACAATACTGAATATACATTGAAATGTTACCACTATATTCTCCTATGCTGAACCCGATAGAGAAGACATTTTCAAAGTTAAAATTTCATGCCCAATCATCATTTAGATATTTTACCACTGATCGTAACATTGTAAGTGTCGCCTCTTCATTACTGAGTAATTCAAAGAAATCCAAAAAATAAATTCCCTACAAATTTTTAAAAATGGTTTAATTTATTTTTAAAAATTTTTAACTGTTTTTGATTAAGTTTCATTTATTTTGAAAAAGGTTTCGTTTAATTTGAAAAAGGTTTTGTTGAAACTGAAAATGCTATATAACAAAGCCTTTTATATATTTTCCATTATGTTCTTATAACCTCTCTATATATATATGTTTTGTAAATACATGATTATCATATAACAAATAACCATGATCGGTAGTGTCTGTTATAATAAATCGCAGCCCATCAAAACATCGCACTTTATTTAAAAAAAATGCAATAAACACATTCTTTACAATGTAACCATATTAATAATGTAACAATAACATTAAAATTATTCATAAGCGCAAAAATTTAAGAAATCAACGGTAACATTTAAAACAACAACTCTCCCAAAAAGAAAACAAAATATTTAAAATTGTCTTTCTCTTTTTTATTTCTTAATCTCTACTCCAATTTAATGCATAGCAGAAAACTCTGCATGTTGTTGTTCTTTTTACTATGTGAGGAGCCGCAAAACAAAACGTACTTTTTTACACATTTAAAATTTTTGGGAAATTGAGGAATATTTATTTATACCCTTTAAAAATCTGCATGAACCTAGAAATGGAAACAAGTTTTTTGCTTACCAAAAGATGAATCAAACTGCCGTAACTCAACTCATTAAATGTCAAGGATGTTTAATATCAAACCAATTTAAATCGAAAAAATACGTTTTGTTAAAAAAAAATGAAAAAAGTACGTTTTGTTCAAAAATATAGAAAAAGGCACGTTTTGGTGTGCGTTTTTTTAGACGATAATATTTTGACTGAATGTTTTGAAACCTGAACCATTAAAGTAAAAAATAAATAAAAAATAAGTAAAATAAAAACTTTATTATTTAATTTCAACTTAAATAGAAAACTAAACAATTCTTTTTTATAATTTAATACAGATTTTAAAGTCCCAACGTCTTCTTCTAGGCAAGTACACTCAATATCTTCTTCTATTAAATCATCCATATTTTGATTTTGGTTATACAAAATATCCTTGTACCAGAGTAATGCCTGGTTTCGAATCCAGTCTTCACCAAACTGTTTTATTAAAAGATTTTCTACGTCTTTTCTTTTATCGGCGTTAATCCAACGGCCTGTTTTAATTTTTTTCAGCCCAGAAATTGCAAAAGGTGTTTTCCCTCGTTTCAGTAAATTTAAATTGGTGTTCCGTTCCTCTGCTGATTCAAATTTGATAGACTCGTAAGTTTTTATTAAACACTTAATTGTCCCATTTTTTAAAACATTTTTAAAAAATGTTATTCGTTTAAATGTTTGAATATTTTCAATCTTTTTATAAATTGTGTCAAGAAAATTTTCACTTTTTCGACGCGTTTTCAAGAATTTATTATTTAACAGTTAATTTTAACGAAAATGAAATGACATAAATAAACGTCAAACAAATTAAGAATATTAAGAAATGTTATGTTATTAAAACAACTACTCGAAGAAATGGCAAAAACAATGAAAAAAGCACGTTTTAAAAAATAAAAATGAAAAAATGTACGTTTTGTTATGCATCAATTTTTTTAGAACCCATTTTCTTGGTAAAAAAAAATAAATAAAATATGCTAATTAGATTTTTTCTTAAAGATTTCAACCCAAATATTATACAAATATCAAAAAACCAATTCATCAAAAAATGCGAAAAAGTACGTTTTGTTCTGCGGCTCCTCATGTAAACACAAAAACAAAGAATACTGCTTCTGTTATGTGTTTACATTGTTTTTGCTCACACGTATGTGAATTGTTTCAATGTATTAGTACCACTTTCTAACGCGCATAACTCGTGAAATACAGAACCGATTTTAACAAAATTTAAATTAACATAATCTCCCAAAAAATATCTTTCGAATGATATATCATTTGTTAAAATACAATATATAGTTAAGGCGTAAAAGGGATCCTAAGAAATCCACTTGCCTATTAATATATATATATATGATGATGATCTTTGTTGATTAAAATTCATTTTCATTTAGTGAAAACAATAAAACATTGATATTGGTTTTTAAATATAAATATCCATTGTTCAGTTTTATAAACTGTACTTTTTTTTGAACATGTGTTAGGTACTTGAATTTACTAGAAATTTCCGTCTTAAGTACGAATATACCTACATACTCATGTCTTGTGTTTATCTTGAAATGGACAAACCCAAATTGCATATCAACTGACGTAGCTACACAAGTACCATATTACCAGATGTGGGTTTTTCCATTTCATGTAAGCAGGGATTAAAATAAGTAAATAGAATTACAAATTTCTCCACACATGTAGTGTGTCTAATTGTGTAAATAAATATGTAAATAAATATATAAGTTAATAGTATATAAGAGAGTAAGTAGATAAGAAAATAATTGTTAGTTTGTAAGAAAATAATTTTAATAAATCAGTTCAGCTTAGAAACCCAAAGAGTCGAGAACATATTTTAATTAAATCTAGGTCTACCTTTTACATTTTGGTGACCCCTGTGAAAAGAACATATAAAAAATAAAAAATATAAAAATAAGTGAAAAGTAAAATATACTTAAATCAAGATTTTAAATTGTAAAAACAATACTATTTGAGGACCATCCATAAATATTTAAAATTGCGGTAAGGTTTTAAAAAAAAAATTTTTTTGGTTTTATTTGGCTTTTGGCAATTGTTTTTTTTCTTTTTTATTTCAAATTATATTTTTTATTTCGGGCAAATTTTTTTTTTTTAAATTGTTGTGAAAAGAAAAAGTCGGAAAAAAATGGAGGCAACTCAAATTATTAAAGAACAAGAAGTCTTGGGAAACAAAATAGTTTCGGGCTATAATTCTCTGAGCTCAATAGCTCAGAGCGATGTAGGTAGACTAGAGCTAGTTGAAAAGGTTCAAGGGTTAAGGGAATCGTTCAAAGTTTTTATGTTAGAGTTTGAAAAGAACGATAAAAACTTGCGACCTCCCTCCGCAACTTTGGAGAAAAATCCTTACTTTAAAAGTGATTATGTTGACAAAGTACGCCAAACTGCGAAACAGTTTGACAGTTTGTATCAACAAATTAAAGTAAAAATAGCACAAGAAGACAGGCTAAACCAACTCTCTTCTTCTGGTCCTTGTCCTCCAGAGTCAGGAAAGTCTGAATCAAGCGTGGAAAGTGCCAAATTAGCATCTTCCCAAAAGCAGATTATGCATAAAGTGAAAAACGTCGTGTTAATCCGACAATTTCAATATGTTTTGGACAACTTATAGTCTAAAATAAACAAATTCAAATGCAAGGAAGTTGAAATTGAAATAGTTAGAGAAAATTATAAACTTGCAGAAACCATGTTTTTGGAATACATGGGAGAATTTCCGGATGATGATTAAACGGAAGTATTCTACTCGTTAAGGGATTTATATCAGGAGATTCCTCATATAGAAATCAACGTGAAATCTCTTCCGTTTACATTGCCATCAATTGAAATACCAACATTTGATGGGCAGTTCACGGAATGGGAAACATTTAGGGAATTGTTTGAGCAGTTAATCATAGCTCAACCAATTCCAGAAACACAAAAGATGTGTATTTTGAAATCGAAATTATCAGGAGAGGAACTGAGTATCAAAGATGCCTATTAAAGGAGAAAATTTTGATGAAGCATGGAATATCTTAAGCGAGTATTATTCCAATAACAGAGCGACAACATCGTTATATTTTAAATCCATTCTTGACGCTCCGTTTGTACAATATAATTTGCGAAGTGTTAAGAAGTTTTTGGAATCCGTAAATGAAAGTTTTCAGGCTTTAAATGCCATAAAAATTGATGCAGAAGAGATGTATCAAGCATTTATGTGTTTTATATTGCAACGGAAATTGGATGATCAAATGAGAATTCAATTTGAGCAATATCTAGGTAAATCGCGTGAATTACCTAAAGTAGAGAAACTGATCGAATTTCTTAATCATATGCAATATTCTTTAGAGGCTAGTCAACAGTTTACCAGGTGTAATAATCAGATATTTAATAAAACAAATTCTTTAACCGAGAACATTAAGTGCATGTTAGGATGTTTAATAAGGCATAAACTTTTTAAATGCTCCAAATTTAGAGGATTTCCAGTAAAAGAAAGACTAGAGACGGTAAATAGATTTAAATTGTGTAGAAATTGTTTAGATGTAGGACATATTTCCGACAATTGTAAATTCACTTTTAGAAATCGGACATGTAAGAGTGATCACAATACTCTGCTTCACGAGGAAAACCCTAAACAGAAAGCTGTTCTAGTAAATAGTGCAAAGTTAGGTTGGGTGGCTTATAGCATGACAAAACCTCAGGGGTCAGAACCTGAAAATAATATTATAGCCATAACAGCCTCTATAGATGAAAGTGTATTAGAAAAGTTTTGGGAATTGGAAGAAATTCCACAGATCAATAAGTGGACAGTTCCAGAAAAGGAATGTGAAAAAATATTTAAAGAAAATGTTCAACGATTATCTGATGGAAAATTTCAGGTAGTATTACCTTTTAGTAATAATGTAACAAATTTGGGAAATTCTAGATGCATAGCGAAAAGAAGATTTTGCAATCTTGAACGGAAATTAGAAAAGAATCCTAATTTGAGAATTCAATATTGTGAATTTTTGAGGCAATATTTAGACATGGGTCACATGGAATTAGTTACAAGTAGTAAGATAATTGATAATGGATATTATCTTCCACATCATTGTATACTGCGACCAGAGAGTACAACAACGAAATTGAGAGATGTGTTTGATGCGTCATGTAAAACAACAACAAATATATCTTTAAACTATATTTTACATACGGGTCCGAGACTTCAGCAAAATTTATTTAATATTCTTCTTAGATTTAGGAAACATAGGTTCGTTTTTTCTGCAGACATTGAAAAAATGTATAGGCAGATTTGGGTTGCAGAAAATGACAGGAAATATCAATTAATATTTTGGCGCTGGAATCAAGAAGAACAGATAAAGACATATGCTCTTAAAACTGTTACTTATGGTACAGCGTCTGCCCCATATTTAGCTGTAAAATGCTTACAAAAGATCTCTGAATGGAAAACAAATCAATTTCCAAAGGAATCAGAAATAATTAAAAACGACTTTTATATGGATGACTTAATGACAGGTGGGGACTGTCTTCAGTCAGTGCAAATAGCACGTAAAAATATTGAAAAAATTTTGCTTGAATTCGGTATGCCCTTAAGAAAGTGGTGCACAAATGAGAAATCTATATTAAAAGGAATTGATGAAGCAAATATAGAATCAAATCTTAATATCGATTCGAATAGGTCGAATCCTATAAAGACTCTTGGTGTTATTTGGGATCCATTAGCCGATAAATTAGGTATAAAGTGTAACTGGAAAATATCTTCGAAGTTATTATATATATTAAGTGAAATTTCTAGATTATTTGATCCGCTAGGATTAGTTGGGCCTGTAGTAGTAACAACAAAGATGTTACTTCAAGAGCTGTGGAAATTGAAAATTGATTGGGATGAAAGCGTTCCTGAGGGAATAAGAACCAAATGGAATATCATACGGGATAGTTTTGTATATCTAAATCAAGTTTCAGTGCCAAGACATGTAATTTGTGACAAACCAACACAAATAGAACTACATGGGTTTAGTGATGCATCTATGAAAGCATATGGGGCTGCTGTATACGTAAGATCAGTTGAAATTCATGGTAAGGTACATATACATTTAGCAGCATCGAAGTCAAGAATTGCTCCTGTTAAAATTATAACATTACCTCGATTAGAACTTTGCGCAGCTGTGTTATTAGTCGAATTAATAGAAGTAGTAATCGAAAGTCTGCGGATGAAGCTAGATAATGTATATTTTTATACACATTCTTCTATTGTGCTCAGTTGGATTAAATTGGTTCCTGCACGATTACACATATTTGTATCAAACAGAGTCAGTTTTATAAAGGAAAACAGTAAAATTGAAAATTGGAGGCATGTTAGATCAGAAAATAATCCAGCCGATCTTATATCTAGAGGATTGTTGGCAAAGGAAATGATAGATAACAAATTTTGGTTTGAAGGTCCTATATTTTTACTGAATAGGAAAGAATATATTTCTACGATTGTTGAAAATTGTGAAATACCAGAAGTTAAAAACACTGCAAGAGTTCTGATAATTACTAATAGTGAGCCAATTTTTGAAACAGTTAATCATAGAAATAGGTTTGACACTTTTCAGAATATTGTTGCCTATGTTCACAAATTCATTCATTTGACTAGAAAAAGAGATTTAAATTCATTTATCTACTTCAAAAAGTTGGCTTTAAATACAATTATGAAACAGATCCAAGAAACCAGCTTTTCAGAAGAAATAAAATAATTAAAGTTGGGAAAACAGATACCTAAAGGTTCCAGTCTGACTACACTATCACCATTTATGGATACAAAAAGTATCATTAGAGTTGGTGGTAGATTAGAGAATAGTAATTTGTCATATGAAGCAAAGCACCCCATTCTTCTTCTATTTAAAAATAAAATTGTTGACTTATTAATAGAGCATTTACATAAACAACATTTACATATAGGACCCCAAGGTTTACTAGACATAACCCGACAGCAATTTTGGCCACTTAGAGGACGCCAATTAGTTAAAAAAATAGTCAACAAATGTTATAGATGTTTTAGGTTGCAACCCCGACAATTACATCAGTTAATGGGTAACTTACCTGAAGATAGTGTTATTAAAACACGACCATTTCTGAATGTAGGAATAGATTTTCTTGGTCCTATAACAATCCATTATAAGATCAGAGGAAAGAAAACTGATAAATCCTATGTATGTGTTTTTGTTTGTTTTGCAACAAAAGCAGTACATTTAGAAGTTGTGTCTGATTTAACGTCTGGAGCTTTTATAGGAGCTTTAAAGCGATTTGTAGCAAGAAGAAGTTGTCCGTTAAAAATATTCTCTGACAATGCTACCAATTTTGTTGGAGCTGCCAACAGTTTAAATGAAATATACAAATTGTTTTCACAGGCAGAACATATTAAGAGCGTAAGTCAGTTCTGTAGCGTTAAAGGTATCGAGTGGGTAAACATACCAGCAAAATCTCCACATGTGGGGGGACTATGGGAAGCTTGTGTGAAGTCCGTGAAAAAAAATTTTTATAAAGTAACTGAAGGGACAATGACTTACGAAGAACTATATACTTTAATGACACAAATAGAGTCAATTTTGAATTCTCGTCCATTGACTCCGTTGTCCGATAATCCAAATGATTTCCAGGTTATAACTCCTGGCCATTTTCTAATTGGAGAGCCATTATGCACTTTTCAAGATTCCACAAACAATAAGTGTTATAGCGGATTGCGCGAACATTGGAAAACTGTTCAATTTAACGCTGAAACGTTTTGGAAACGATGGTCGTCAGAGTATTTGTCTGAGTTACAAAAAAGGTTTAAATGGAAAAAACCATATGAAAACATTAAAACTGGCACCTTAGTTCTTCTTAAAGACGATAATACTCCTCCATTATGCTGGAGGCGGGGGAGGGTCATCCGAACCGTTTTGGGTTCAGATGGTTTATGTAGAATGGTGGACGTAAGAACAAGCAATGGGGAGACGAAAAGATCGATTCACAATGTTTGTCCTTTTCCCACGGATGATGAAAGTTTAGATGTTACAAAAGTAACAACAGATCAACAAAATATGGACAATTCATATTTAAATAATAGTAATGATCATATAAATAAAAGCATAAATAAGTCTGGAAAAAACTGTAAAAATAAATTTAAAAATAAAAACATGTTTGTTACGCTATTATCGTTATTAACTATAATAAGTCCGGTCAGGTCCCAATTTGACATTTCTTACTTTAAGCATAACCCAGGGATATTTTTTGAAAAGGTAGCAACAGTCGGATTATCTACAAGTGCTTGGAACCTGGTAGTTCACATAAACGTTTCGGAATACTGCACTGCAAAGAATGCGCTTGATGAAGCTATGAAATCGCTTACAAAACTTAGAGGAAAAGAGGAAATGTTTTCGTCATCAGCTGGGCAAAACCTTAATAACTTATATTCGAAGATAATAAACAGGCATGAGTTACTAATGCAGTCAGCGATTAATCGGAAAAAACGTTCTTTGTTGCCATTTATTGGGAAAATTCATAATTCACTATTTGGCCTAATGGACGAAGATCACGCTCAGGAAATGGCAGAAAAGATAAAAGGAAACTCCTTGAATATACAGCAGATAGCAAAGAATATTAAGGATATTTCATCTGTTCAAGATATAACAGTCGATGTTATTAAAAAGGAAAACAAAGCAGTTTTTAAAAATATTGTAAAAATAAGCGAATCAATGAAATTGATGGCAGAAAATGTTCACGACACAAAAGATGAAGCAGAAAGAATAAGTGCTATAACAAATATTCTGGTGTCAGTAGAAGTATTTGCTCAAATGCCAGAAGACATAATTGGAATTTTGCTCAATTCAAAAGGAAACTTCATGCACCACATTCTGACAGTTGAAAAATTTAAGCAGCAAATTGATGTTATCGAAGGAAATATTCCTCAACGGTTCCGTCTGCCAACTGACAATCAAATTGAATTGGCAAAGATATCTTCAATAACAACAAGAACTACAACCGAATTCATATTATTTAACATCCGAATCCCTTTAATAAACAATGAGATTCTCCAAGCATACGAAGTCAATACATATCCAGTTGTTCATGACCGGTTATCCGTAAAATTAAATAGACAACATCGATACTTCCTTGGGTTAAAAATTTATTAAATACTAGCATTTAACCCGCTACTTCGTTAGCGCCCCTTTTACTTATGTGGACATATTTTTACGCCAAAGTTTATGTTTCTAGGTTTAAACCTGCTACTTTGTAAAGGGACGATTTGTACGTCTAATATTTCGAAAATTTTTATATGTAGTTTTTAGATACGTTACGAATGTGATATTTTTTTATTTCAATGTTTATTGGTTTAATAGATAGATGGCGAGGCAAAAAAGTTTAAAGTACAGGTTTACTCCACAAAAGGGTATAATTTCAAAAAAGTACCACCAAACCTAACCGCTTATTATTTTAATGACATCAGGTTAGGGAATTTCCCGTTTTAACCTTTTTTACCCTCTAACCATAACAATTTCCAAAGCTCCCATCATAGGTAATCGATTTCGCGAGAGGCCAACCTCCCGGGCAAATTTCAGCACTTTAGTTCAGGCGTTTAGGTCGTGCGATGATGAATCAGGCAGTAACTTTACAATTTTATATTATATAGGTAGATGAAGAAAACGCATCAAATTTGTATTTGTATTTTTTAGATAAGTTACGAATGTGATATATTTTTTATTTTAATGTTTATTGGTTTAAAAGATAGATGGCATAGCAAAAAAGTTTTAAAATACAGGTTTTATCCGTTTACTACTTATTTCAAAAAAGTGCTAAACACCTGTCCGCTTATTTTTAATGAACAATAATAGGTATTACATTTTTTTGTATCCCTTTTAGTTTAGCAGATATGAGGTAAGCGAATTTCCGTTTTCACCGCCTTTTTTTTATTGAACCACAATAAGTATTAAATTTTTTTGTATCTCCTTTAGCTTAGCAGATATGAGGTCAGCGTGATCGATTTGGCGAGAGGCCTGCCTCAGGTCCAAATGTCAACTTTTTAGCTTCAGGCGTTTAGGCTGTGCAATGAAAATAAGTAGATGAAAAAAAAATATCTTGGAAAAAGTAACAAAATTACGTATGATTTTTACCCCTTAAACGTTCGAATTCAGAAAAAGAACAACATTTTCACTTGTCATATTTTAGATAAGTTACGAATTTTATATAATTTTTATTTCTATGTGCATTGATTTAAACGGTAGATGGGGGACAAAAAAGAACCAAAATTCAGGTTTTACACTTTTACTCCCTAAAAGAGCCGAATTTCGAAATAGTACCAGACACCTGTTCTCTTTTTTATTTAATGACTAACAATAAAAGCACAAAATAAAGTACAAAAAAGTACCAAAAATTGCCTCTTACAGATGCTCATTCAACGCTTTGCTTGTTTAATTTTATGTTTGTAGCTGCAATACTAACAAAAATTTAATAAGTACCTGTTGGCAAATAATACAGTACGAAAAAGTAACAAAAAACCACTCTTACAGATTCTCATTCACTTGGGAACTTGCATGTTTAATTTTATGTTTATAGGTCCAATTTTAACGGAAATTCAAAAAGTAACAGGTAAATAAAAAAAGTACCAAAACGCCCCTCTAACAGATTCTCATTCACTCAGGACATTGCATTTTTAATGTTATGTTTGTAGATCCAATATTAACGAAAATGAAAAAGGTACCAGTTAAAAAACGAAAAAGTACCAAGAAGATCCCTCTTATAGGTTTTTGTCCACTCAGGACATTAAATGTTGAATTTTATGATTTTAGGTCCAATACTAACGGAACTTCAAATAGTACCAGTTAAAGACCAAAAGGTACCAAGAAGCCCCTCTAACGAATTCTCATTCACTCAGGACCTTGCATGTTTGATTTTATGTCAATAGGTCTAATTTTAACGAAAATTAAAAAAGTACCAGTTAAAGAATGAAAAAGTACCAAAAAGATCCCTCTAACAAATTCTTATTCACTCAGGACTTTGCATGTTTAGTTTTATATTTCTAGGTCTAATACTAACGGAAATTAAAAAAGTACCAGTTAAAGATCAAAAAATACCAAAAAGTACCCTCAGAGGTTCTTATCCATTTAGGACATTGCATGTTGAAGTTTATGTTTCTAGGTCCAATATTAACGATAATTAAAAAAAATTGTCAGTTGTGGAACCAAAACCTAAAGTAAGAAATAAAATTTCCCGTATTTCCCCTTTTTGGTACTTTTTTCTCCCCATTGAAGCATAAAAAATTTCAATATTGTAGTAGGAGCTCATAATTTAATACGTATATGTCAATGAATAAAAAAAAATGTTTTGTAAAAAAGTACCAAAAATAGTAACGGTTTTTACCCCCTAAACGTCCGAATTTCGAAAAAGTACCAAATTTGTATTTGGATTTTTTAGATAAGTTTCAAATGTAATAAGGGTTATATTTCTATGTTTATTAGTTTAAAAGATAGATGGGGTGACAAAAAAGTACCAAAATACAGATTTTACCCGTTTACTCCGTATATCCCCTTTTTGGTACTTTTTTTCTCCCCATTGAAGCATGAAAAATTTCAATATTGTAGTGGGAGCCCATAATTTAATACGTTTATGTCAATAAATAAAAAAAAAATGTTTTATAAAAAAAGTACCAAAAATAGTTACGCTTTTTACCCCTTAAACGTCCGAATTTCGAAAAAGTACCAAATTCGTATTTGGATTTTTTAGATAAGTTTCAAATGTGATGTAACCCTTATTTCTATGTTTATGGGTTTAAAAGATAGATGGGGTGACAAAAAAGTACCAAAATACAGGTTTTACCCGTTTACTCCGTTAAAGGGCTGAATTTCCAAAAAGTACCAGACACCTGTCCGCTTATTTTTCTAAAGAACAACGATAAGTATTACATTTTTTTTGTATCTCTTTTAGTTTTAGAGATATAAGGTTACCGAATTTACCCGTTTTTGCCCTTTTTTACCCCCTAAACATTCGAATTTCCAAAAATCCCGTCTTAGTGGATCGATTTGGGGAGAGACCAACCCCTGGTCCAAATTTCAAGTTTTTAGCTTCAGGCGTTTAGGCTGTGCGATGATGAATCAGTCAGTCAGTCAGTCAGTCAGTCAGTAAGTCAGTCAGTCAGTCAGTAACGTTACAATTTTATATATATAGATAGGTAGATGAAGAAAACGCATCAAATTTGTATTTGTATTTTTTAGATAAGTTACGAATGTGATATATTTTTTATTTTAATGTTTATTGGTTTAAAAGATAGATGGCATAGCAAAAAAGTTTTAAAATACAGGTTTTATCCGTTTACTCCTTATTTCAAAAAAGTGCTAAACACCTGTCCGCTTATTTTTAATGAACAATAATAGGTATTACATTTTTTTGTATCCCTTTTAGTTTAGCAGATATGAGGTAAGCGAATTTCCGTTTTCACCGCCTTTTTTTTATTGAACCACAATAAGTATTAAATTTTTTTGTATCTCCTTTAGCTTAGCAGATATGAGGTCAGCGTGATCGATTTGGCGAGAGGCCTGCCTCAGGTCCAAATGTCAACTTTTTAGCTTCAGGCGTTTAGGCTGTGCAATGAAAATAAGTAGATGAAAAAAAAATATCTTGGAAAAAGTAACAAACTTACGTATGATTTTTACCCCTTAAACGTTCGAATTCAGAAAAAGAACAACATTTTCACTTGGCATATTTTAGATAAGTTACGAATTTTATATAATTTTTATTTCTATGTGCATTGATTTAAACGGTAGATGGGGGACAAAAAAGAACCAAAATTCAGGTTTTACACTTTTACTCCCTAAAAGAGCCGAATTTCGAAATAGTACCAGACACCTGTTCTCTTTTTTATTTAATGACTAACAATAAAAGCACAAAATAAAGTACAAAAAAGTACCAAAAATTGCCTCTTACAGATGCTCATTCAACGCTTTGCTTGTTTAATTTTATGTTTGTAGCTGCAATACTAACAAAAATTTAATAAGTACCTGTTGGCAAATAATACAGTACGAAAAAGTAACAAAAAACCACTCTTACAGATTCTCATTCACTTGGGAACTTGCATGTTTAATTTTATGTTTATAGGTCCAATTTTAACGGAAATTCAAAAAGTAACAGGTAAATAAAAAAAGTACCAAAACGCCCCTCTAACAGATTCTCATTCACTCAGGACATTGCATTTTTAATTTTATGTTTGTAGATCCAATATTAACGAAAATGAAAAAGGTACCAGTTAAAAAACGAAAAAGTACCAAGAAGATCCCTCTTATAGGTTTTTGTCCACTCAGGACATTAAATGTTGAATTTTATGATTTTAGGTCCAATACTAACGGAACTTCAAATAGTACCAGTTAAAGACCAAAAGGTACCAAGAAGCCCCTCTAACGAATTCTCATTCACTCAGGACCTTGCATGTTTGATTTTATGTCAATAGGTCTAATTTTAACGAAAATTAAAAAAGTACCAGTTAAAGAATGAAAAAGTACCAAAAAGATCCCTCTAACAAATTCTTATTCACTCAGGACTTTGCATGTTTAGTTTTATATTTCTAGGTCTAATACTAACGGAAATTAAAAAAGTACCAGTTAAAGATCAAAAAATACCAAAAAGTACCCTCAGAGGTTCTTATCCATTTAGGACATTGCATGTTGAAGTTTATGTTTCTAGGTCCAATATTAACGATAATTAAAAAAAATTGTCAGTTGTGGAACCAAAACCTAAAGTAAGAAATAAAATTTCCCGTATTTCCCCTTTTTGGTACTTTTTTCTCCCCATTGAAGCATAAAAAATTTCAATATTGTAGTAGGAGCTCATAATTTAATACGTATATGTCAATGAATAAAAAAAAATGTTTTGTAAAAAAGTACCAAAAATAGTAACGGTTTTTACCCCCTAAACGTCCGAATTTCGAAAAAGTACCAAATTTGTATTTGGATTTTTTAGATAAGTTTCAAATGTAATAAGGGTTATATTTCTATGTTTATTAGTTTAAAAGATAGATGGGGTGACAAAAAAGTACCAAAATACAGATTTTACCCGTTTACTCCGTATATCCCCTTTTTGGTACTTTTTTTCTCCCCATTGAAGCATGAAAAATTTCAATATTGTAGTGGGAGCCCATAATTTAATACGTTTATGTCAATAAATAAAAAAAAAATGTTTTATAAAAAAAAGTACCAAAAATAGTTACGCTTTTTACCCCTTAAACGTCCGAATTTCGAAAAAGTACCAAATTCATATTTGGATTTTTTAGATAAGTTTCAAATGTGATGTAACCCTTATTTCTATGTTTATGGGTTTAAAAGATAGATGGGGTGACAAAAAAGTACCAAAATACAGGTTTTACCCGTTTACTCCGTTAAAGGGCTGAATTTCCAAAAAGTACCAGACACCTGTCCGCTTATTTTTCTAAAGAACAACGATAAGTATTACATTTTTTTTGTATCTCTTTTAGTTTTAGAGATATAAGGTTACCGAATTTACCCGTTTTTGCCCTTTTTTACCCCCTAAACATTCGAATTTCCAAAAATCCCGTCTTAGTGGATCGATTTGGGGAGAGACCAACCCCTGGTCCAAATTTCAAGTTTTTAGCTTCAGGCGTTTAGGCTGTGCGATGATGAATCAGTCAGTCAGTCAGTCAGTCAGTCAGTCAGTAAGTCAGTCAGTCAGTCAGTAACGTTACAATTTTATATATATAGATGTATATACAAAAAATAGGGTTATAATTTTTTAAAAAATATATAAAAGAATTCTTTTATCTACTTAAAAAGGTTTATTTTCATCAGGTATGTGATGGAAAACAATACGATTTGAAAACGATAAAATCGTTTTCAGTATCTTTAAAAATTGATTTCTAATCATTTTCCTCTGTCTTCCTGTTCCTATATATTCTTTTAAATTCTTATTATATATGTAAAGTGAACTGTATTTTGAACAAAAAGTTAAGACTCTACTGTAGAAATGGATTTTATCACACCTGCTAAAAACGATAATTTTTAAAACGATCGTTTTTCGTCACACACCTGAATATTTTTTTTTCTAAAATCTTCAAGCAAAATCCTTGAAATTAATAACAATCATAATTAATAAGTTTTCCTATTTTTTTTTTAGTTATATTGTTTATAATAAGCCATTCAAATGATGAATTGTAATTATTAACAACGTATGCTGCATATGTCGCATGTGTCGCAAGTTAAAGTTAATGTTGACATGTTAATTTTCCATGTTGATGTCTGTAAAGTCACTGTTAAAACTATGCATTGTTTTGTTTTTATTTAATTCGACAGTGTCTTATTATGTTATTGTCAAACATGTATGAGTGGCATAACATGAATTGACAATAACATTATGTGGCGATGTTAACATGATTTATAGTTCAACATTTGCAGGTCTTTAATATACATATATTAAATTCTTTGAAACCGAGTTAAATTCAAGAGTTAAACTATTAATTATATTTATTTTTGTGGAATTATTTGTTGGCTGGTAATCCAAAAGGTATGTGTTGGTTTTTTTCACAGGCAATACAAATTGGAAGAAAAACAAACAGAACTGCACACACAGTCATGCCAATTAAGCCTCTTTGCGCTATATTAAGCGCGTTTTAATTATGCACAGCGCGCTTTTTCGTCATTGGAGCGTTTTTAATAAAGTAAATAAATCAAAATTTGTTTACCTTTTTGTGTACAAATTGTCTTAATAACTAATATTTTATAAAATAACCAGTGGAAATAAATAAATTAAACTGAAGCATATTGCACTGAATCATTTGAGTTGAGAGATCTTCAGTTTGATAATTAATTTTAATACAAAAATAAAAATGAAAATGGCACTCTACACAGTGAATTCTTTAATACCAATTAAATACAGCCTAAGATCAAAAACACCAGAGACCGCAAAACTTTTAATTTTTTGTTTCCTTATCATATAAATACTAGTATGGGCCAGCAGTCGACACAATCGACTGCAATCTAGAAATAACTTATTTTTACCGTTATTTCTGATATTTATTTAATCATATGGGTTAAAAATTTATTAAATATGTATATACATATGTAGAAATATATTAATTTAATGTTAAAAAACATATCGCACTTGATTATAAAGAGGGTATTAACTCAAAATGTAATAATTCTCAGTAGAGCAGAACAATTTTTAATTTTATGAGGCATATTTCTTTTAGGCATATGAAATTTAGTGACAATTTTTCTAAAAATGTAAATGTAACATAAGTTCCCTAATCTCAATGTTTATAGCATTTTCAGTTTAAATAAAACATTTTTCAAATAAAACGAAACCTTTTTCAAATTAAACGAAACTTTTTTCAGAATAAACGGAACTTTATTCAAAATAAAACAAACTTTATTCAAAATAAACGAAACTTTTTTTAAAATAAACGAAACTTAATTCAAATACCGTTTAACATTTTTCAAATTAAATAAAACCATTTTTAAAATTTTGTAGGAATTTATTTTATTTTTTTTTTTTTTGCTAAAGAAGGTGAAAGAGCTCATGTTGTTTTGCCAACCGTAAAGAGAAAGAATATGACTCTAATTGCTACGACAGATAATACTGGCGTTGTTTACCATAAAGTTATTTCTGTATCCACTGTGAATTCGGCCCGTTTCCAAGTATTTCTTCGGGAGCTCTTAGATAAAATTGAACTCAGCCCAATGCTACAAAACTCAAAACAATACTGAATATACATTGAAATGTTACCACTATATTCTCCTATGCTGAACCCGATAGAGAAGACATTTTCAAAGTTAAAATTTCATGCCCAATCATCATTTAGATATTTTACCACTGATCGTAACATTGTAAGTGTCGCCTCTTCATTACTGAGTAATTCAAAGAAATCCAAAAAATAAATTCCCTACAAATTTTTAAAAATGGTTTAATTTATTTTTAAAAATTTTTAACTGTTTTTGATTAAGTTTCATTTATTTTGAAAAAGGTTTCGTTTAATTTGAAAAAGGTTTTGTTGAAACTGAAAATGCTATATAACAAAGCCTTTTATATATTTTCCATTTATATTTATTTCGTTAATGAATTATGTTCTTATAACCTCTCTATATATATATGTTTTGTAAATACATGATTATCATATAACAAATAACCATGATCGGTAGTGTCTGTTATAATAAATCGCAGCCCATCAAAACATCGCACTTTATTTAAAAAAAATGCAATAAACACATACAGCCTAAGATCAAAAACACCAGAGACCGCAAAACTTTTAATTTTTTGTTTCCTTATCATATAAATACTAGTATGGGCCAGCAGTCGACACAATCGACTGCAATCTAGAAATAACTTATTTTTACCGTTATTTCTAATATTTATTTAATCATATGGGTTAAAAATTTATTAAATATGTATATACATATGTAGAAATATATTAATTTAATGTTAAAAAACATATCGCACTTGATTATAAAGAGGGTATTAACTCAAAATGTAATAATTCTCAGTAGAGCAGAACAATTTTTAATTTTATGAGGCATATTTCTTTTAGGCATATGAAATTTAGTGACAATTTTTCTAAAAATGTAAATGTAACATAAGTTCCCTAATCTCAATGTTTATAGCATTTTCAGTTTAAATAAAACATTTTTCAAATAAAACGAAACCTTTTTCAAATTAAACGAAACTTTTTTCAGAATAAACGGAACTTTATTCAAAATAAAACAAACTTTATTCAAAATAAACGAAACTTTTTTTAAAATAAACGAAACTTAATTCAAATACCGTTTAACATTTTTCAAATTAAATAAAACCATTTTTAAAATTTTGTAGGAATTTATTTTATTTTTTTTTTTTTTGCTAAAGAAGGTGAAAGAGCTCATGTTGTTTTGCCAACCGTAAAGAGAAAGAATATGACTCTAATTGCTACGACAGATAATACTGGCGTTGTTTACCATAAAGTTATTTCTGTATCCACTGTGAATTCGGCCCGTTTCCAAGTATTTCTTCGGGAGCTCTTAGATAAAATTGAACTCAGCCCAATGCTACAAAACTCAAAACAATACTGAATATACATTGAAATGTTACCACTATATTCTCCTATGCTGAACCCGATAGAGAAGACATTTTCAAAGTTAAAATTTCATGCCCAATCATCATTTAGATATTTTACCACTGATCGTAACATTGTAAGTGTCGCCTCTTCATTACTGAGTAATTCAAAGAAATCCAAAAAATAAATTCCCTACAAATTTTTAAAAATGGTTTAATTTATTTTTAAAAATTGTTAACTGTTTTTGATTAAGTTTCATTTATTTTGAAAAAGGTTTCGTTTAATTTGAAAAAGGTTTTGTTGAAACTGAAAATGCTATATAACAAAGCCTTTTATATATTTTCCATTTATATTTATTTCGTTAATGAATTATGTTCTTATAACCTCTCTATATATATATGTTTTGTAAATACATGATTATCATATAACAAATAACCATGATCGGTAGTGTCTGTTATAATAAATCGCAGCCCATCAAAACATCGCACTTTATTTAAAAAAAATGCAATAAACACATTCTTTACAATGTAACCATATTAATAATGTAACAATAACATTAAAATTATTCATAAGCGCAAAAATTTAAGAAATCAACGGTAACATTTAAAACAACAACTCTCCCAAAAAGAAAACAAAATATTTAAAATTGTCTTTCTCTTTTTTATTTCTTAATCTCTACTCCAATTTAATGCATAGCAGAAAACTCTGCATGTTGTTGTTCTTTTTACTATGTAAACACAAAAACAAAGAATACTGCTTCTGTTATGTGTTTACATTGTTTTTGCTCACACGTATGTGAATTGTTTCAATATATTAGTACCACTTTCTAACGCGCATAACTCGTGAAATACAGAACCGATTTTAACAAAATTATTATAATCTCCCAAAAAATATCTTTCGAATGATATATCATTTGTTAAAATACAATATATAGTTAAGGCGTAAAAGGGATTCTAAGAAATCCACTTGCCTATTAATATATATATGATGATGATCTTTGTTGATTAAAATTCATTTTCATTTAGTGAAAACAATAAAACATTGATATTGGTTTTTAAATATAAATATCCATTGTTCAGTTTTATAAACTGTACTTTTTTTTGAACATGTGTTAGGTACTTGAATTTACTAGAAATTTCCGTCTTAAGTACGAATATACCTACATACTCATGTCTTGTGTTTATCTTGAAATGGACAAACCCAAATTGCATATCAACTGACGTAGGTACACAAGTACCATATTACCAGATGTGGGTTTTTCCATTTCATGTCAGCAGGGATTAAAATAAGTAAATAGAATTACAAATTTCTCCACACATGTAGTGTGTCTAATTGTGTAAATAAATATATAAATAAATATATAAGTTAATAGTATATAAGAGAGTAAGTAGATAAGAAAATAATTGTTGGGTTGTAAGAAAATAATTTTAATAAATCAGTTCAGCTTAGAAACCCAAAGAGTCGAGAACATATTTTAATTAAATCTAGGTCTACCTTTTACATCCATCATGATGAAAAAATAAAAATCCTTAAACGATAAATATCAGAAAAAAGAATTGTCAAATAATTATTTTCTTTGAATTTTTAAAAGTTTAAATTGAAATTTTTTTAAAAACAAAAAATTCTTATACATCTTAAGCAACTAAAACTCGTAAATTATAGAAGAACTACAATCGTTTTTAACTCCTCCCAAAAAAAAGATGTAATAATGTAGGGTTCATCTGTGTATCTATGTATCTGTCCGTTCCATCGTAGTCAAAACGGCTGGACCAATTTTTATTTTATTTTGTTTGTTTGAAAGGTGCCGATCGAGTGTTTTTAGCTTTGTTGGAAGAAAATCGGTACGACCGATTAGAAGTTATCTCCAGTTTTCTAGCAGAATTCTCTTATATATGTCTGTCTTTGGTACCGTAGCTCCCAAACACCTAAATTGATCGCTTTTAATTTAGCTTTTTTTGTTGTTTAAATGGCGGCTTTGATGTTACTTCTGTTAAGTTATGGCTCGCTTAAGGTTAATGTAAAGCTGTAAACACGGAACACACTTTTTATACAGCCGATAAAATCCTGCCTTAAGCTATCGGTAAGTTGTGAAAACGGGCTTGTATGTACATATAAATAGTCTTTTATTTTACTGTTTTTCATATGTATATGATTTTTTCTAATAAATATATATTGATAGGACCTACAGTATCAATTGAAATCACTTCAAAACTATTGTTAGGTGTGTTTGTTTGTGTAAGTGGTTCCTTTATATGTTTTGTTTGTTTATTCTTATTACAATTGTAGCAATATGATACAAATTTTTTTTACCATTTTGTTCATGTTTTTCCAAATGTATCGCTGTTTTAGTTTAATAATTGTTTGTCTAATCCCTAAATCACCTGCGTGTGTGGCATTATGGAATTCGTCAATAAGTTTATATTTTAAAATGTCACTAGTATGGGCCAGCAGTCGACACAATCGACTGCAATCTAGAAATAACTTATTTGTTACTTTATTTCTTTTTTTTTTTTTTTTTTCTTCGTTATTTATTTATTGAATCTTCATATATTTAATATGAACTAACAATAATTTATCAAATCTTAACCTAATACTTTATTTATGTCCTGCCAGTGCCAGACAAAAATTTTCTTCATCGCGGGTTCTGTTCACATGTGTAGGTGTTTATCGCTCATCTGATTGGGTGAGTGCTGCAGTGTCTCTTCTCCTTAAGCGAGTGTGGCCGCCATGATTTAAAATATTTCGAGCTAAAGGATTTGGGTGTTGTTCAAGTCTTTTTAAATATTTTACTGCATATTTTGTAATCATAGTTTTTACTAATGGCACGTTGAGATCCTTATGAATGTTTGAGTTTTTAACATACCAGGGGGCGGCTGTGATTATACGAAGAAGTTTATTTTGGCGCCTTTGAATTTTTTGATATTAGAGGCCGAGGCAGTGCCCCATAGTTGAATACCGTAGCACCAGATAGGCTTTAAGATAGAGTTGTAAAGTAGAAGCTTGCAATCGAGTCTAAGAACAGAATTTCTTCCAATAAGCCAATGAATTTGGATGGCTTTTAGTTTCATTTGAGTTAATTTTGCCTCTATATGGCATTTCCACGTTAATCGCCGATCCAGATGTATACCGAGATATTTTACATGCGAATGTTGAGGAATAATTTGATTATTGATTGTAATAGGGGGGCAAGATTCCCGGCGCAGGGTGAATGTTATATGTACGCATTTTTGCTCATTGACCATTATCCTCCATTGTCTTAGCCATATTTCTAGTTGAAATATATGATGCTGTAGGTAACGAGATGCTTCATAACGGTTTTCGTGGACGCTTAGAAAAGCTGTGTCGTCTGCAAATGTTGAAGTTTGGCTGTAGTTGTTTGTTGGCATGTCCGAAGTATAAATTAAGTATAATAGAGGGCCCAGGATGCTGCCCTGTGGGACTCCAGCGCCAATCGGCTGAGGTGAACTTAAGAAATTTCCTTCTTTAATAATAAATTGACGACCGACTAAGTAGCTTTCTAACAGTTTGTGTGTGTTTGCTGGTAAATTTTGCTTCAATTTGTGTAATAAGCCTTCATGCCAGACTTTGTCAAAAGCTTGCGAAACATCGATGAAGAGTGCTGAGCAATATTTTTTTTCTTCAAATGTTTTTCTTATGACATTTACTATTCGATGAGTTTGTTCAATTGTGCTGTGTTTTCTTCTAAATCCGAATTGATGGTTTGGAATACATCTATTTTCACTTAAAATCGGTGTTAATTTTGAAACTAATAATTTCTCAAATAGCTTTGACATATTTGATAATAAGCTAATAGGCCTATAAGACTCAACTTTCGTATGATCTTTACCTGGCTTTGGTATCATGGTAACTAAGGAAACCTTCCATTTTTGAGGAAAGTATTCAAGGCGTAAAATAGCATTAAAAATAAAAAGAATAATTTTCTTTGCTACGCGAGGTAGCTCTAATAGCATTTTATTGCTGATCTTATCAATGCCAGGTGCCTTCTTAGTGTTTAAGTCACATATAACCTTTTCGATTTCTCTCATCTCAAATCTTAGGGGAATAGCTTCTCTAGCAGCAACAGGTGGTAAATCGACCGCAATATTGTGAGATATATTAGGTGTAAATACGTTTTTCAAGTGACTTACAAACAGATTTCTTTTTTCAACATCATTTCTTGCCCAACTTCCATTCAAGTTTCTTAATGGTGGTTTAGAGACAACTGGCCTTTTGAGGTTTCTAGCTGCACGCCATAATGAGTAGTCCGATTGTGGAGTTGCATCAAGTTCCTTAAGATATTTTTCCAGAGAAGCCGTTTTCTGAGTCTGCAATAACTTTCTTAATCTTTTTGTACTCTCTTTTAGCAAGTTCTTAAGTTGAGGAGATCTGTGCAATTGCCACTCTCTTCGTGCCCTCCTTTTTTCAGACAAGAGACGCTCGACATCTGTGGAATATATTTTAATAGTTTTTGTTTTTTTGGGGGCAATATTGGAATGTTGAACAGCTAGTTTCAGAAAACTGTCAAAATTATCAATAGAGCGATCTACATAATCCGGTGTACTGAGCGGAATATTTTCTGTGCAATGGGCACTGAGATATTTTTTATATTTTAACCAATTTATTTGTGTGGCTGACGTCGCTAGGTAACCAGTCGGAGATACAATTCTATTGGGGTTCATTATAGTAACAATTGTAGGTGTGTGGTCGGAAGATAATTCTAGGGAAGCTTCAACGTGAATCGTTTCTGTGGGGATGTTTTTAACCACGCCAAAATCGATGACATCTGGAATTTTTTGCGGGTCAGCAGGCCAATATGTTGGTTGGCCGCTCGCGACAACATTTAAATTCATTTTAGAGATTGTATTAAACAAAACACGACCCTTTGGTGTTATTAGTCGTGACCCCCAGAAGGTATGTTTAGCGTTATAATCGCCAGCGGCCAGGAAACAGTGTCCTAGTGATTTATAATATTCACAATATTGGCTTTCTGATATTGAAAATCTAGGTGGAGAGTATAAAGATGAGATTACAATGCTACGATTCAGCTCTTCAACACAAATGTTCGTTGCTTGGAGATAATCCTCACGATGATCACACATTAGGTAGTGTTTGACTCGATTTTTTATCAAAATGGCAGAACCACCACAAGCTCTATCTCGAGGGTCCTTGGTATCATATAGTATATAACCATTGATGTTAAACGTATTTCTTGAGGTCAAATGAGTTTCAGAAACCATCATGACATCAATTTGTTTATTTTTAAGAAAGTATTCTAATTCATTTTTATGTTGGCGGATGCCGTTCGCGTTCCAAAAACAGATTTTTAAACAGTTCATGGCTTGTTAAGTACAGATTGCAATAACATCGATTGCATTCTAAGAATTTCCTGCATCATATTACCCATTGTGTTCGTAAAATTAGTTACTGTTTGCACTAATGTTTCCATGGTTTTTTCTAGACGACTTAAATTTGAAACTGGAGTTTCATCATTACTTGGCGCACCACCTTGCGTTGGCGCATGGTTTGATTTTACGACGTTAGCATAAGAGGTTCTGTTATTACTAGGCTGCGGGGCCTGTATGTCACCAGTGCTTACTTGATTTGTTACCTGCATTTGAGGGGGATTAGTTTTCGGTCCAACTGACTGCTTGACGATGGTATATACAGGGCATCCTCTATAATTGGCAGTGTGATTACCGCCACAGTTGCTACATTTTTTTACGTTGGGGTCGGTTTTAGACTTATCGCAAAGATCTGTACCATGTAATTCACCACATACTACGCAAACAGGGGGTAAATAGCAATATGCCTTAGTATGACCATATTCTTGACAGTATAAACACTGAACGGGACCATTTCTTTTGTGTGGCTCTTCTATAGAGAATATATTTCAAATTGTAAATAGGGTGCGTTTCATTTTTTTTAAGCTTTACGTCGCCGGGTTCAAACTCCACTCGAAAAAGTGGTTGTGGGTTTTTTTCTCTATTTTTTATATTTACTACATGTTTTATTTTGAAGCCTTTTTCTTCGAGGAATGTTTTTACCTCTTCTGGGTCCACACATGAGTCAATTCCCTTAATCACTACCTGGAGACCTTTACTGCTTTTCAGTTGGTATGTATAAAAGTTTTTTTTAAGTACTTCAAATTTGTTTATAATTTTGCGAAAATCATTCTCATTATTGACTTGTATTTTTGTCTCGTTTATACTACCACGCTTGATAGCAGCTACGTAAAACGAATTTTCACCTATCACCGATATCAAACTCTTTATGAGCTCATTTGAGTTTTGCTCCCTAAGATATATCGGGGGAGGCTTGGACGATTTTATGACGTTTGGTGCTTCAGAGGATTCATCCTCCAGAATTGCAAATCGATTTTGAGAATTTATTTTATCAAAAGATGGTACTTTTGAGGCCGAAGCAACTGCTGCAGAGGTAGGGCTGCGACCCCGTTTAAGCACTGTTATGTACCTGTCCATACCAACTTGTACTTGAGGCTTTTGACCACTTTTTACTTGTGGAGCTGAGTTTTCCATCATGCCTGATTTGAGGGTAATATTTTCATCACTTATTAAAATCGTTTTTGCCGCTGAGGCACCGCTTGCAGGTTTTATATTTTTTATTGTATTAATATCAACCGTATTATTAGACACCGAAGGTGATACTGAGTTTTCTATTATGCCTGATTGGGGGTTAATATTTACATCACTTATTAAAATTGTTTTTGCTGTTGAGGCAACGCTAGCAGGTTTTGTATTTGTTATTGTATCAACCGTATTATTAAATACAGACGGCGAGAGGGATCGCGTACGAGTAATAGGTTTAGCCGTTAGGTATTTGCTATCATCGATTCTTTTTTTTATTTCTGTATTTTTTTCGCTAACACTCACTGTGATATATGCATTTCTACTGTTTGCACTCATAAGAGTTTTTTTTTTTTTCTTTTACTGTTTACAGTTGTGCTCTTCTTATTTGTTATTGTTTATCAACACCGAGAATGAAAAAATGTGTGTTTATGTATGTAAGTACATACATGTAATTTTTTTTTCTTTTTCTTGTATTTACTTTTTTTATACTTTATTTGTTCAAAAAAAAAAATAAACCGTATGCCGAGTTTAGAAAACACGTCTATCTTCAACGACCGCGACAGACAGAATACTTTATTTCTAATATTTATTTAATCATATGGGTTAAATCTTTATTAAATACGTATATACATACATATGTAGAAATATATTAATTTAAAGTTAAAAAACGCACTTGATTATAAAGAGGGTATTAACTCAAAATGTAATAATTCTCAGTAGTAATTTTCAGTTTAAATAAAACATTTTTCAAATAAAACGAAACCTTTTTCAAATTAAACAAAACTTTTTTCAGAATAAACGGAACTTTATTCAAAATAAAACAAACTTTATTCAAAATAAACGAAACTTTTTTCAAAATAAACGAAACTTTATTCAAATACCGTTAAAAATTTTTCAAATTATATAAAACCATTTTTTAAATTTTGTAGGAATTTAGTTTTTTTTTTTTTTGCTAAAGAAGGTGAAAGGGCTCATGGTGTTTTGCCAACCGTAAAGAGAAAGAATATGACACTAATTGCTACGACAGATAATACTGGCGTTGTTTACCATAAAATTATTTCTGTATCCACTGTGAATTCGAAATTGAAATCAGCCCAATGCTACAAAACTCATTTTTAATTATATAGTATGCCAGAATCCATTAATCCCAAGTTATATGACATATGGTGGGCAATACTGAATGTATATTGAAATGTTACCAATATATTCTCCTATGCTGAACCCGATAGAGAAGACATTTTTAAAGTTAAAATTTCATGCCCAATCATCACCACTGATCGTAACATTATAAGTCTCGCCTCTTCATTAATGAGTAATTTAAAGAAATCCAAAAAATAAATTCCCTACAAATTTTTAAAAACGGTTTAATATATTTTTAAAAATGTTCAACTGTTTTTGAATAAAGTTTCATTTATTTTGAAAAAGGTTTCGTTTAATTTGAAAAAGGTTTCGTTTAATTTGAAAAAGGTTGCGTTTAATTTGAAAAAGGTTTCGCTTAATTTGAAAAAGGTTTCGTTTAATTTGAAAAGGGTTTTATTTAAACTGAAAATGCTATATAACAAAGCCTTTTATATATTTTCCATTTATATTTATTTCGTTGATGAATTATGTTGTTATAACCTCTCTATATATAAATTTTTTGTAAATACATGATTATCATATAACAAATGACCATGATCGGTAGTGTCTGTTATATAAAATCGCAGCCCGTCAAAAGATCGCACTTTATTTAAAAAAAAAAATGCAATAAACACATTCTTTACAATGTAACCATATTAATAATGTAACAATACCATTAAAATTATTCAACGGTAACATTTAAAAACAACAACTCTTCCAAAAAGAAAACAAAATATTTAAAATTGTCTTTCTCTTTTTTATTTCTTAATCGCTACTGTTCTCCAATTTAATGCATAGCAGAAAACTCTGCATGTTGTTGTTCTTTTTACTATGTAAACACAAAAACAAAGCATACTGCTTCTGTTATGTGTTTAGATTGTTTTTTTCCCTCGCGAATGGGTAGTCATCTTGCCGCGTTGCGAGGGCTTAAGTACAAGGACGTTTAGAGTCATGCTGGCGGTAGTGACGTTAGTCAAGACCGGTAGAGCCTCCCATGCCAGAAGGGTCTAAACCGAGTACGAACCAAGAACTCCTATCTATTACCGTCTGTTTCTCCTAGTTGGAGCGGCTAATGACTAGGTCCGCTGGCCTTTTACGGTCAATTGTTTGCCTTCTCATAGTGAGCGGCTGATGGTCTGCGTCTGTCTCCAGAGGAGCGGCAGGTATAATTTCGCCTGGCAGTAGGCATAAAATGCAGCCCCACCACACCCCCCACGAAATGTCCGAAAATTCACACCCTACGTATCCGGTAAAGGGCTTCATAATCTCCGGAGACCCTACTACTACAGCGTCGGTATCAGGCTGTAGTATGTCGAATGCTACTGAAACCTCGTCTAGCAAGGTGGTTGCGCCAGGCTCTGCTAGACGATTAGCTACTAGTGCGCAAAAACTCACGACTAAGCCTTCAGGCGGTCGTAAACCAAGCTTGGTACAGGGTTCTTCGAAACCAGGTACCTCCAAGGCTTCCCAGGTCCGGACGGGAGAAAAACCCGTCAAAACCCCTTCCTCGGGTGCTGGCTTGACGGTGCAGACTCAGTCTACCGGAAATCCAATTTCCCATGTGCCGAAACCTGTGCAAAGAGAGCATACGGAGAAAGATTCGATGCCCTCTGATGTACCTCCCCCAGCCTCTACGGCAATTATTAAAAAACCCCAAAGGCACATAAACCCATCCAAACGGACCTTCATAACCAGGCGCTCCGCCTACAAAATCATCGGCCGACTTGGTGAAAAACCGGTTGGCGAGCTCACAGAGCAGGAGAAAACCTCTCTCCAGTGGGCAAAAACCCATATTGAGGGTTTAAAACGTGCACCTCCCTCTGCAGAGGAAGGCAATCCTGAACGGAAGCCAACCGAAGCAGCGCCTAAACGGCAACGGTCTGGGGAGGACACGCTTCCTGGGACTAAAAGGTCCAAACACACGCCTCAACGGCCGCAAAGCAGGTCGTACAAAGATGTGGCTAAAGACCACCTCATTTGGGCGATCATTGACCGCAACGCAAGTGACGGCACCATTTCATCCAAAAACTGGAAGCTGGTTGTCGTCGCACTTAGTAGGGCGTTCTTGAGTGTTCTAAGGGGTAACCCTGGACCACCACACCAATGTGAAGATGCCGGTTGGTATCAAGGGCACATTAAATTGATAGCGTGTGCAGATGAGCGTTCAGCGCTGCTGTACAAGGATGCCGTGGAGTCCCTGGGGGAAGTTTGGCAGGGCGCTAAGATTGAGGCAATACCTCTGGCCGATATACCGCAAAGGGCCAGATCTATTGCCAAGATGCCCGCTGAGCCATCCGACCCCAAGGAGATCCTGGAAATAATACAGCTCAGTAACCCCCAGCTACCCACACAGGACTGGAAAGTAGTGAGGGTTTCTGAATCTGTTGAAGAGTCCAGGAATGCCACTGTTGTAATAAACAGTGACTCTCTGCCGTCACTTCGGAAGACACAGGGGAAGATTTTCTATGGATTTGGAACTATCTTCCTCCGAGTCTATAAAGGTGACGACAAAGGGAAGCCTCAAGCTCCGGCGACTACCACCACCACAACAACAGCATCAACGGAGCATATGGAAGACGATTCTGCTGTGTCAGTGGACTTGTGGGTGACTTCTTTGGTAAGATGGGAGTGGCGGATGATGAGGACATCCTTCTGGAATCGGACGACGATCCAGAGGATGCCAACGTCACAGTCGTCCATAGTGATGAGCTATGATGAAGGTGACACAAATCAACCTTCATCATTCTAAAGCGGCGTCAGCTGCCCTTCTCCTCCGATTAGCTTCAGCCACGGAGGAGCTTATATGCATCCAAGAACCATTGTTGTATAGAGACAGGGTTTGCGGACTCAGTTTAGACGGTTACAGTACTCTGTACGCAGCCGATCAAGGTAAGATCAGGGCTTGTGTTATGGTCAAAACCATCCTAAAAGCTTTCATTCTTTCTGATTTTAGCGATAAGGACACATGCACTGTCGCAGTAGAATGCAAAACCAGAACAGTCTGGTTTATGAGCTGCTACATGGCACACGACCAGGGTGCTAATCCTCCAAACTCCACAACCAGGAAGGCAATGTCGTATGCTAAAAGGCGCAACATCCCCCTAGTAATATGTGCTGATGCTAATGCACACCATACCGTCTGGGGAAGCTCGGATGTCAATCCACGAGGTGAGTCGCTTTTGGACGTCATAGTAGAAAACGAACTAACAGTAGTTAATAGGGGTAGTGAGCCCACCTTTATTGTGACTAACAGAAGGGAGGTTCTTGATATTACGCTTATTAGTGATAAGTTTGCGGATATGATTAGCGATTGGAACGTGTCTAAGGACTGTTCCTTCTCTGATCACATGTATGTTGATTTCAATTGTTCCTTCAGAGTTGATTCAGTTAAACCCTACACGAACAGAAGAAGGACCAACTGGTCTATCTATGCGAGTGTACTCGGGGACAAGCTGCCTATGTGCCCAGTTCTCATAGACAGTGTGTCCATGTTCGACTCCGCAGTGGAGTCATTGACCGGTGCCTTAATGGAGGCAACAAACGAAGCCTGTAAAATAATTGACAGGAGGGGCAAAGCTAAGCCCATATGGTGGAATGCGGAAATTGCTGAAAAACGCAAGGAAAGCAGGAAGCTCTTTGATGAGGCAAAACGTAATGGTGTTTGGAACAATTACAAGTCCTCAGTTAATGGATTCAAGAATCTTATTAGGAAGGCCAAGAGACAGTCATGGAGGAAATTCTGCAGTGACGTGGAAAACTCCTCGGAGACAAGTCGGCTTCGTAAGATTTTATCCTCTAATCCAGCTATTTCATCATATATACGGAAGATGGATGGATCCTGGACCACAAACAGTCGGGACACCCTTGAGGTCCTGATGAATACACACTTCCCAGGTTGCACTGATGATGTGCCTAGGGAGGAAACTTTTAGTGGCGCTCGGGATATCTCTAATATTCCGATAACTCGCCATCGTGTGGAATGGGCGGTCAAAAGCTTCCATCCCTTTAAATCTCCAGGCCCGGATGGCATTATCCCAGCGGACCTACAAAATAACCTGGGAATATTGATGCCATGGCTCTTGGCAATATTTAGAGCCTGCCTGAGTCTCTCACATGTCCCATCAACGTGGACATCATATAAAATCGTCTTCATCCCCAAGAGTGGGAAGACATCTCACACTATGGCTAAAGACTTTAGACCAATTAGTCTATCCTCCTTTTTACTGAAAACACTGGAGAGGATTTTGGATATTCACATTAGATCATCACTAGGACCCAATTCCCTGTAACCGGCTCAGCACGCCTACACGAAGGGAAGGTCCACTGAAACTGCGCTTCACTCATTGGTGGGCCACATAGAGAGATCACTGCATTACAAGGAATTTGCTTTAGTTGCATTCCTGGATATTGAGGGCGCTTTCAACAACGTTAAACCTGAATCGGTTATTAACGCTATGAGACATTTGGAGATCGACCCAGCGATCATTCAATTTGTCAGCAGTATCTTGCACTTCAGGCGTATCGAATCCAACTTGGGCGCCTGGAACATTTCAAAGGTTGCGACTAGGGGCACCCCGCAAGGTGGTGTACTGTCACCTTTACTTTGGAATCTGAATATAAATACCCTACTCAGAGCCATGGAAAGGACGTGCTGCAGAACGGTTGCATATGCGGATGTCGTTGCAGTTGTGGCTATGGGTAAAGATCCCAGACTTTTGTCTGAACTAATGGAGTCCGCATTGGACGTCCTAACAAAATGGTGCCAGGGATGTGGACGGGATGTAAATCCCGCCAAAACAGAACTGGTACTTTTCACAAGGAGATACAAAATTCCCAAATTTAATACCCCGAGGATAAAAGGGGTGTCACTGGAACTGTCTGACAGCGCCAAGTATCTTGGGCTAATATTGGACAGTAAACTGAACTGGAGGATGAACACCAGCTCCAGGACTAATAAAGCGGCTACTGCATTATATTGCTGCAAAAGGGCCATTGGCCTAAACTGGGGAATTAACCCGAGGAATGTATACTGGCTATACGAATGTGTCATTAAACCCATTCTCTTCTACGGGGCAGCTGTTTGGTGGCCGGCGCTCAAGGCGAAGAGTCATTAAACCAGGTTTGAACGTACAATGAGAATGATGGCGCTAGCGGTAACAGGTGCCATTAGAACAACCCCCTCTAAGGCATTGTTTACGATTCTAAACTGGTTACCACCAGACATTTTGGCGAAAATGTTAGCTGCGAACGCGGCGGTAAGACTAAGGGCCACCGGAGCATGGAGGAATTATAATATCGGACATGCAAACATTCTGAATGATATTAATTGGCACATGGATGATGATTATGTCACACCCGAGCCAATCTTTGATCCTGGCTTCACGGTAAGCATTGTGGATAACGTGGTCCACTATGATGACCTGCAAATCCCCGCGAATGCGATTCGAATCTTCACGGACGGGTCTAAAACACTGTTTGGTGTCGGTTCTGGCATATACTCCGAGCAGCTAAACTGGAGCATTCCTATAAGGCGGCCGGACCACTGCAGTGTCATCCAGGCCGAGATAATGGTCATCCACACAGCCGCGAAACGCATCCGGTACGGTGAAATATCTGGAAGGGATATTCACATTATTACCGATAGCAAGGCGGCCATAAGATCCCTGGAGAATGTGTTCATCACATCGAGAATTGTCCGAGAATGCCGGATGTCTCTGGAGGAGATAGCGAGACATTCACTGGTCACCCTTAATTGGGTCCCCGGACACGGGGACATACATGGGAACTGCATGGCGAATTCGTTGGCGCATGCAGGTACCACCTTGAATCGGGACAGTTCCACATATGTAGGTGCTTCACTCCCAAGGTGTAAGCAACTTATAGCGCACAAGTTTCCTCTTATCGCCAGTCAGAGGTGGCACGATGAAACCACCTGTGGGGAAACCAGGAAAATCTGGCCTATCATAGATGAAAAAAGGACACGGCGGGCATTACAGCTGTCCAGACATCATCTAAGAAACCTAATTGCGGTTATAACTGGCCACTGGCCAATTGGGAGGCACGCCCAGAGGCTGGGGCTCCCTTATAACGACTTGTAAAGAAGTTGCGGCGATGAGGAGGAGGTAGAGTCAACGGAACATCTTCTCTGTAACTGGTCGAAGAACCCTTAGGGACAAAACTTGTCTCTCTGATGTTGATGTAAACAGGATCCACTACTTTATTGAATCGACCGGTTGGCTGCATCGGAATACTAGCAGCCAGATTTCATAGGACCCATGGGAGACGGCGTGATGGTAACACAACGGGAACTAAGTAATGGACCCAAGTGAGCTGTGCTTGATCACGGCTGCCAATGGAACCTAACCTAACCTAGATTGTTTTTGCTCACACGTATGTGAATTGTTTCAATGTATTAGTACCACTTTCTAATGCGTATAATTCGTGAAATACAGAACCGATTTTAACAAAATTTAAATTAACATAATCTCCAAAAAATATCTTTCGAATGATATATCATTTGTTAAAATACAATATATAGTTAAGGCGTAAAAGGGATCCTAAGAAATCCACTTGCCTATTAATAAAATGTCATCTGTTATTCTTTTTGGGGCATTGTATGAATATTAGTATTTTTAGTTGAGGACTTCCGTTATTTATTCTTATTTTTGCATATGCTTCTTTCCATTTTTCTTTTGTATATTTTTCAAATATTTTGTCATCAATACGTAATGCTATTTCGTTTATATTTTCTTTCATTAATTTGGATATCAGTTTCCTCAGAATCGAATCTAGTTTCGCTGACTTATCGCTGAATTCTGAATGCATATTATTATAATTTTGTACGTTTTTGGCATGTAACTTCTTCATATTCGTATCTTGTTTCGATGAATTATCGTTACATCCTTTAGTCTAGGGTCACACAACCAATTTTAGTTGCGAAATTCTTAAGTTTGTTGATGTTTTTTCGGTTTGCGGTGAGGGGAATGAAAAGTGAAAAATAATTGCCGGTACTCGGCTATTTCGAGCAATTCTCTCATTCGTTCTTTTTTTTTAGTTGAATATTTGACATTTCTTTTCATTGGGTGTTTCGCTTATTAGTGTATAAACAAACAGTTCCCAATTTGAATTATTGAAAAATTTGAAATATTTATAATTATTAATTACACTATGCTAGTTGAAAAAACAGACAAGCCGGGCACATGGCGTTTTAACATAATTCGGTGCCCGCGGTTTTTTAAGATTGGCTCTGGTTTTCGAGATATACCGTTATTTCGAAAATGGAGGAGGTTGCACAACATAAGTTCGCGTAACTCAAAAACGCTTTAGCTTATTGAAAAAACTTAAAAACCGAAATTCCGCAATAAAATTTCCTTTAAGAAAAGTAAAAGTAGTCGTTTTAGAAACATAATTTTTTTTTTGGAAAAAAAATAATTTTTTTATCAAAATTTCGAAATTTTTGTTTTTTAAAAATTCATAAAAAATTAAAAAATGCAGCTAGGCTTCTAATTTTTTGCAGACATATAAAAAACGAAGTTGGAAACAAAACAAGCCATAAATGATTAAAATCTGTTATGGGAGCCCCCCTAAGAAGTGGAGATATGGGGCAAGTATGTCTCGAGAAAATGTTAAGGATAAAAAATTAATTGAGGTCGGTCATACATTATATACCACTAGGTACGGCGTCTAAAATTATCTCAAACACAGAGCATTCTCTTGACAAAAGAGCTAATATTTTAGAACCAGGTGTACAAATATACGGGGCTATCAGTCGCCATAGACGATTAACGACTTTTTTTTTAAATCTATTGAGAATAATTCTATCGCGTATTGTACTGACATGGCGCTTATTCATTGATTATTCCAAAAGTAGCTTAAAAGTAGTTTAAGTTAAAAGTCCTATTCCCATAGCACTAAGCACAAATACTAAAGAGACATACGCATCAATGAAAAAAATAATACAGTTAATTAAATATGAAGACCACAAGTGGAAAATATGCGCAGATTTAAAAGTGGTAGCTCTTTTAAGAGTCATGCAATTGGGCTATACAAAAAATATGTGCTTCATGTGCTTATGGAATACGCGTTTCGATGGCGACCAGTACAATACACGGGATTGGGCTTTACGTGAGGAAAGCAGATTGCATAGAAATAATGTTATTGAATTACACCTGTACCGATGGAAAAGATTTTGCTTCCTCCACTCCACATCAAACTGGGTATTGTAAAAAATTTAATAAAAGCATTGAGCCCAGATGGTGTTGCTTTTACCGAATTGCGCCGATTTTTTCCACGATTAAGCGGCATGAAAGTAAAAGAAGGTATGAACTCTAACTATATTAAATAAGATTTATATTTCATATCATAATGTTTTTATTTTACAGGAATTCTTAATGGACCGGACATTCGTCGTCTTATGAATTATATCGAGCTATTGGCCTGGAATTGTGTGAAACCAGTAATAGAAAATGTATTAGGAAATCATCGGCCTGAAAACTGGCGAATTTTAATCAAAAATATGCTAACCGCATTTAAAAACTTAAACGTTAGAATGTCATTGAAAATACATTTTTTGCATTACCATGCCGAAAAATTTAATGAACAATCACCAGCCGAGTCTGATGAACATGGCGAGAGATTTCACCAAGTAACACCCAGGCTCGAACACTGGTATGTATAGCGGCAAACAACTTAATTCGCTATTAGGGGATATTTGTTGGAATCTGCAGGAGGAAGAAGAAAAAATTTCTAAATAAAAACTTCAACTTTAACTAATTAACAACAAAAATAAATGTTTTAAAATTTTTAAGTTTGGTTATTATAAAAAATAACAAAATTTCATCTTTTCTGAAAAAATCAAAAGTTGTAGACAGATTTTAATCACTTATACCTGCAGCGCCTGAGATGCCCCTAGACGGGCCAAATGTATGACCAGCGCAACTTTATTTTTCATTCCCATCATTTGTTTCTAAGGCTTAGGATTAAATCCTAGGGGGATAAAATGTATGACCGACCTCCAATGTTTTTTGTTCTTAACATTTTCTGAAAACATAGTTGCCATATATCTCCACCCCTTAGGGGGGCTCCCATACAAATATGGCCGTTTAATGAAATTCTTAAATTTGGCCACTGCAGCGCCTAGGATGCCCCTAGATGGGTCAAATGTATGATCAACCCCACTTTATTTTTCACCTCAATCATTTATTTCTAACATACCCACCCGCTATCTCCATTCCTTAAGGGGGCTTCCATACAAAATGTTCAATGCAGACTAGAAATATATTGGAGAAAAAGTACTATAAATGCCCAGGAGTCACCCCTAGGGGGATAAAATGTATGAATGACCTCCATTATTTTTTTGGTCTTAACATTTTCTCAAATTATACTTTCCGTTTATTATCCCTTAGGGGGGCGTTTTATGAAATTCTTAAATTAATTAAAATTTGCCGACTTTTGTGAATAAAGCCAAAAGTTGCTAACAGATTTTAATCATTTATGGCTTGTTTTGTTTGCAACTTTTTTTTTATATGTCTGCAAGCCTAGCTGCATTTTTTTAAAAAACAAAAATTTCGAAATTTTGATAAAAAAATTATGAAATTCTTAAATTAATTAAAATTTGCCGACTTTTGTGAATAAAGCCAAAAGATGCTAACAGATTTTAATCATTTATGGCTTGTTTTGTTTGCAACTTTTTTTTTATATGTCTGCAAGCCTAGCTGCATTTTTTTAAAAAACAAAAATTTCGAAATTTTGATAAAAAAATTATTTTTTTTTCCAAAAAAAAATTATGTTTCTAAAACGACTACGGATATTAGAAAGAAGTTTTTTTTTAATTGCGGAATTTCGGTTTTTTAAGTTTTTTCAATTAGCTAAAGGGTTTTTGAGTTACGCGAGCATATGTTGTGCAACCTCCCCCATTTTGGAAATAACGGTATATCTCGAAAACCAGAGCCAATCTTAAAAAACCGCGGGCACCACTGGATTCAGCGTACCCGAATTATGTTAAAACGCCAGGTGCCCAGCTTGTCACGAAAAAAAGTGTAAATTTCATGCACAGTGTTATAATTCGATTTACTACAACGAATGTTTGTATGTGTTTCATATATCAACACAAACTTATAATACCCAATTCACTTAAATAATATCAATATGAGCCATACTATTAAGATTCGTACACTGATATCAAAGGCAGCATAACGCTGATGTATTTTGACATCACTACTATGACAAGTATCTTCGTTTTTGACCTCATGACACTTTACATCATTATGATGTCAGCCTTGGCATCAACCAAATATTCAGGTGAAATTGTGTAATCAATGGAATGACACATATGCATCACAGAAATGACGAATTGGAGTCAGTTGAATAAAAATTTCATCAGCGCGATGACTCAGTAACATCGGAGAAAGGACTCATTATGACAGTTGGTCGTTAAATTGAGTCATTGGAATTGACTTTAGTCAAACTGAGAGAATATTATTATTTACCTTCCCGTTACACATGTTTGTTTATTTTTTGTTGTATTCCGCCCTTTGTTTATAAAGAACTCTCAATCATAAGACACCAGCAACATGCCCGATATCGTTTTCGTAATCATTCTACTTTGGAAATTTTATTTATTTAACTAAATAATGTTAATAATACACAAAATGTGGCATCGAATTGATGTCACTGTAGTCATAGCATAGATGACGCATAAAATATGACAAAATGTTATGAAGACGTTAGTCTTTGGATTGATGCCACTTTTGCCTCATTGATATGTCAGCAATTGAGATCAATGCATGTAATAACATTGATCTCAAAATTCTGATGTGTGTTCGTCATTAATATGAAGATGCATTTGTCTATGAGTGTATAGCAATTCAACTTAATTTAAGAAAAATAACATTAAAAACCTCAAATAATTTAATAACTATTAAATGAAAATTAAATAAATAACTTCTACTTCGATATATCTAAAGAAGGTTCAAAATGTTCATTGTCATTCCTTTGTATACTTTATTTAGTAAATCAAATTCCTGAAATGGTTTCAGATAACAGACTGTTTCTCAAATCAGTTAAGCAAATGTAATTGTTACTCTCTTTGATAAATAACATTTAAATTTTCATACTGTAATTAAAGATATAATAAATCTTGTTGTAAAGAATATTCAAATAAATCGGAATAAATATTACAAAAAATAAATATTTCTCAACTAAAGCATTATAAATGTTAAAGCATACACAAAATTCATTGTTTTTTGTAATATTGAAATATCTTGTTCCAGGGGGTTTTTTTAAGTATAAATACCTTCTTTTTCCAATAATCTTCGGGTTATAAATAACTATGACGCTTATATTTATCGAAATCGAACTGTCCATCTGGCGCCAATCACTTTCAATATTTTGCTTCATAAATCTTTTTTTTTTATATAAACAGTGACTTTGGTTAAATATACTGTAAATTTTTAAGATCAACAATAACTTAATTGGTATAAATTTTATAACTAAAATCAAATTCTTACATTATTTTTTTTTTAAATGAAAGAATTTCAAATAACACCTGATCTACACCTCAAAGAAATTGCCCACGCTCTACCCACGAGATTATACATTTCACCAAATTCGGGTATTTACCCACAAAGTTGCAAGATTTTGATATTGTTAAAAGTAAGTGAGTGTTTAAAATTCTTATTCACTTTATGGTCTTTCTTGTATAATATTTTTAGCTTTTCTAAAGTATTTGAAAAAAGATTCCTGACGAGCTGGCCTAAGCAACCAGCGAAATGCGCATAGAAACAAGCTTTCCCACAACAATAAATTTCAGTGTTTTAATCATAAATAAAGATTGGTATTATAAGCACATCATTAATAAATGAATTAATTAATTGCAACACTGATGTTATTAGATTTATATCTATTTTGAGTTGAATAAGTTTTTTAAATGACAATATTTCGGTTTATATAAAGATTTTGAATATACGTACATACATATATGTTTTAGAAACAAAGACCATTAGGACTTTCTTTAATACTAATCATTACATTAGTCTTGCCACAGTTTGATGGTCCAACAATTAGCAGTCTTATTGAATTTGGTATTAGTGTGCTATGTACAATTTTAGATTTTTTTTCTTTTTCGTCACAGCATTTCTAACAACAATTTGTTTTGTTTGTTAAACTATTCGCGTATTAATAAGTAATGAAATTGTTAACTATGCTTCTAATCTTCTTTTGATTTACATTATATCTGCTTTTAATCTGCTTTCGATCTGTTTAACTATTCGCACATTGATGAGTAATAAAATAATTTTCTATAAAAATAATGTTTTATATAAAAGATAATTATTATAATTTAAAGTGCTGAATATATAAAATGGTTATAAGATATAACAATATACACAACACTAATCAGTTTAAAAGTGGACGTAGAGTAGTCAACAACTTCATTAATAAATTACCGATTGAATAACATTTACCTGATATCAGTTTTGTGGAACGGGTACAAAACTAACAGAACGTTTAGCAAGAGGAGATAAAGGAAGTAATTTATTAGGCGCTGCTTGCAGTGAACACGATATAGCATACTCAGCAACTGACGATATAACTAAAAGACATAAAGCTGATAAGATATTATTTGAAAAGGCTTAGAAACCAGTTAATCTAAACGCTATGAAGGTAAAAGTAAAATTTGGATTAGGTATGAAAAATAATAAAGATCGAAAATCAAAAAAAGGAAATGGAGGAAAGAAAAGAGTGTTTAATAAGAAATTATTCTCTTCCACTGTTAAAAATACTCTAAAACTATTTAGAAAGAAGAAACTTAACAATATAAATGATGCTGTTTTGATTGCACAAAAAGGATTTCGCTCTGCTTTTAAAAGAAAGCTGATACAGCGTGATCCATTTCGAGCTTCCCTACTTTTTTAAAGAAAAAAACACAGAAAATTCAAATTTAATGGGGAATGTTAATTATCATTTGAAAGAACATTCTTTGGCATTTATTTTTTGAAGATTATGTGTATCAAATGTTGGTCGTTGCTACGTCGCAGTTGGTCCATGCCTTGAGTCCAATTTTCGATGAATCGTTCGAGCATTTCGACTGGTAACTGGCGAAGGACACGGTTTGTCCGCATAAACTTTAGACTTTAGAAGTCTAACGGTGTGATATCACACGATCTTGGTGGCCAATCGACCGGACCGGACCAAAACCGGTTGAATAATAACCGTTATGTATTTGTTTTTATAATCTTAATACTTTTATAATATATTTCATTTTTAATTTGATTCATTTTATTTATATATATTTTGTTTTGTTTTTTTATTTATTTACATCTTTAATTATCACATAAATATTTTTCTTTTATTGTCTTGCTGACAATTAATTTGGGAATTTTTTTGCTCCAAAGGATCGCCAAGAGCGTAGAGAAAACACCATCTATTTCTTCATTTTTGCATTGTTCATAATTATCTAATGTATTTCTCGACTAAGTACTTTTCCCAACGTTCGGAAATGTCTTGTACTTCTTCCTCCATCAAAAAAATTTAGAAATCTGGGTAACTTGTCATAAAATTTTTGCCAATACCGGCAGGATTTAAAAAAAAATGTAGTGGTTCGCCATGTAGTGTGTGAAGTTGTAGTTGTAAAAATAATGGCAGGATCGCCATGTAGTGTTGGAAGATGTAGTGTGTGAAAAGTTATTATTTTTCCCTATAGCCCAATATACTTTTATACAGCTGTAGGGGTTCAGCTTAATGATTAGGCGTCTTGCGACAGCCAGATTAGAGACAAAGATAAGTAAACAAGGAAACAAATGCCGATTTCAGTTTTCAAATGCAAAGTCTGATTTTATTATAATTTGTTTGAGCTTATATACTAGTTTACAAAATTAGTCTTAACCATTCTAACTTATTATAAGATACAACTATTCCAATACCATGAAGTTTCATATTCACATTTCCATTTGTCCAGTAATTGCACTTTGTATTTAGAATTTCAAATAGAAATGTGACACTCAAATATTTATTAGTAAGCAATGCAATGTTGCACCATGCACACAACAAAGAGAAATGTTATTGATACCTTATACATTTTTTTGTTATTGATAATTTATTAATTGTTTTTCTAGATATGCATAGTACAAGCATTATGAGTTTATGAGATCCACTACACGTATTTTGTTTATTTTTAACAACAGGGAGTATCAACAACGTTCTTTGTTAACAAATGCACGTAAAAAAAATCTTTATACAAATCATTGAAAAAAATATAAAATTAATAAAAATATAAAAAAAATCGGGATCCCGAAAACCCCTCGAATAAAAATCAGAAATCCCGATATTCGGAATTTGCCTAATGCCGAAAATCCCGGGATCGAGATTTCCCGATTGGAAGCCCTAGTATAACTATATGATTGACGGGTAAGGATTTACATAAATAAATATAGTTTGTGATTTTTTTTTCTCCTTTCAAATATACAAAGTGTTTGTACAATAGTCGAAATTCGACCATAAATTTTATATAAATATGAAGAAAGCATAGTACATCTAAAAATATATGAATTTACATATTTCGAGCAAACATTTTTTCTGTCTTATTCGATCGATTTGGCGAGGGACCAACCTCCGGTCCATATGTTATCGTCCACGTGAGTTCGTGAATGTTAAATTTAATTTTTAAGTCAATATAAGAAAATATCAGAATGTACCAATTGTAAATAAAAAAAGTATCAAAAAGTCCCCTCTTACAGATCTATTCAGGACATTGCACATTTAATTTTGTGTTTTTATGCCTAATATTGATCAAAATAGATCAAAGTACCAGATGTAGAACGAAAATGTACAAATAAAAGCATCAACTATTTAAGCAACTAATCTTTCAATTGAGTCGAAAATTTTAACAACACTAAATACATTCTTTTTTTTATATTGTTTGATCCTTTCATGTTTGGTATGTTTTATGTTGTGTTATTTTCTTGCGAGTTTCATTTCCTAAAACGACTTTTTTGCCCCCATTTATATTTATTGCCAGAATGAATATTTCATCATATTTTTGAAGATTTTTTGACCAAAGATTTTAATTTTTAGATATTAAGACTTTTAACTTTTTTTGCATTACTTCTGGGCATAGAAAATATTAAAAAAGCATATTAAATTAGCGGTTGTTCATTTTGAGAATATTAATGAAAAATTATTATTTATTATTAAAATATATTATTTGTGAAAAGAAAAAAATTCATGTATTTAGTACCAAAAGGTAAAACTAATGGAAATTAAGAAGCTTTTAGTTTGAAAGTTACCCATTCCATGTTTATGGTCATTTTTAAACAAAATATATATGTATATATAAGTTCTTGAGAATATCTTTTAAAAGGTGTTCCAACATAATTTTAATAACTATTCTAGTAGGAAAATATTTCGGAAAATCCAAATATTTTCAAGGACCTTTTTTTAAAACGCAATTTTCTCAAAATGCCTTCGATATAACAACGGTATCAAAAAATATAATATTAAATTGAGAACCCTTAAGATTTCATGTAATGTATGAGCTTCATAGCTCCCAAACTAAAATCGTCTTGCCCAAAAATTATATATCTCTAATTTTAGAATTTCATTACGTTCAATGAAACTTCTTTATTTAGATGGCCTTTCTTGCGTTCTTATTTATTAGAAATTAAATGGATTTAAAATTTATTTTAAGAAATATTTAAACAGTTTAAACCTGCAATTTAATTTTGTATAAATACCGCAATAATGTATTTATGTATGCATGTATTTCAATTTAAATAGTTTCCATAATAAAAAGTATTTTCTCATAAAAAATTACTTTTATGCTTTTGTTATAAAAAATTTGAAGATTCTTCTCTTCAAAATAAGATTTTTTTAGCCAAATGAAGATTATCTTTTCCTTTTTCTTTTTAAATACCGAAATAGGCTGTGGTGGGTTCAATTTATTTGTTTAATTTCACATATTCACCTATTATACACAAACATCAAACTCATGCAAAGAAATTTGTTTTAAATGAAAGTATATTTATACGGTTTATTTATTTATGAATATTAACAGCAATTCTATGTGTCGGAGTGGCTGAATGGGGTAGCTGCTATACCACAAATAATTTTCTGTGAGTTGCCGGGTCCAAGTCCTTCCCAATCCATCAATTTTTTTTTGCAATTATATATTTTTTAAATAATATATATATACATTTATTTCAAAAAAATTTATTTCAAAACAACTTAAATCGAAATTATATTTTTAATTTTCTTTCGACTAAAAATATAATTGATTCAATTATCACATTAATTAAATTTTTAAACCATTTTTTTAATTGATAAAAAACTTTTATTTTTGTAAAAAATTTATTCAACAATATATAATACAAATAAATATAATATTTTTGCAAGTTGATTTGAAAGCATCAACAATTTAACCAACTAATCTTTTAATTAAGTCGGAAAATTTTAACAACGCTTAATGCTTTTTTATATAATATTTTTATTTAGTTTGGGTTTTTATGTTTGGTATATTTGATGTAGTGCTATTGATAAATAAAAATAAAAAAAATCATTAAAAGAATTTTCTGTGACTTGTCTGTTTCAAATCCCACTCCATCAAACTTTTTTTTGTTTAAAATTTTTTATCAGTTTTTTTTATTCTAACCTTTTATGACCAAAATACTAAAATATAAAAGTCTTTATACTTAAAAGGTCTCTTTTTATTATTTCATTATATCATTTTTTATACCCTTCACCGAAGTTAAAAGGGTATATATAACTTGCCATTCCGTTTGTAATTTCTGCAATATTGATCCTACACCCTATAAAGTATATATATTATGGCTCCTTATGAGAAGGGAACTTCAAATCCGGTTGACCGTCTGTTAAAATGGGGTTTACGAAGACCCCAGATATGATAGGGACTTGGTTGGTATATATTTATTTCAGATAAACTCATTATAATTTTGCTATGAAAATTCAGCCAGATCGGTCCATAAATGGCTGAGATTTGAGCAAAAAAACACGTCTACCTCTAAATTTTCCCATATATCCCATGTTGTTGTTGTTTTTTCCTTTCTTTTTTCTGTATATCTTCCAAATTTGGAACAAACATCTTGATTACCAATACGCCAATTCTCTAAAAAAAATGGGCGGGATTGGAGAACTGGGCGTGGCACTTCCCATACAAAGATATTGTACATTTCTTATATCTTGAGAAGGAAAGAGCTAAAGTTCCCAAATTAGGTACAAACATATCGATTTTCAATACACAGCATCCCACAAAATATGGGCGGGATTGGAAAAGTGGGCGTGGTACCTCTCGTACAAATACATTATTGGAAATACTCAAAAAATGGTCAAGAAAACATCAAAATTTATAATTTTAGGGCTCTAGTATGACCTATAGTCACGTTTTATATACCAAAATATCGGAAATCCCAAAATTCGGAAACTTTTTTCCCAGAAATGGAAGAATAATGCCCAAAATAAAATTTTATTTTTTAAACATACCTATTTTCGGGAACCATAGATTTTCCTGAGTCCAAGTTTTATAATCCAAGTAAATGGTAAATTTTGTAACAATTCTGAATTTGGACTTTCTAAATTTGGGAACGAGGCTACCTATTAGATTCGGCTGTGCTCGTCAGTGGGAGGGGTTTAGTTGAGTTCCCATGTAAAAATATTTGATTATGTTACCGGAGATATTAAAATTTTAGGTAGCTAATACTAGATGTAATTCACATAAAAAAAAAAAAAAGAGGAGAGGATACAACAAAATAATAACGAATAAAGATTGATGACTGAAGGGTAGTTTGCGGTTTTATTTACTACCCATGTCCTAACCCACCCGCCATGCTGACCTTAAGAAAATTGCATGTTGTCAGCCCAAAGCATACAAAAAAATATATACCCTATACCATAACTATAACTTCACTTTTTGCAATATTGGTAAAAAAGAAAAAAAAATTAGAATTCCATGTTATATCAATAAAATTTATTTATAATCATATAAGTAGTAGGTGTGCAACTAAAAGCTACTATTTTTTTCTTTTATATAAGTTTACAGTGAATTTAATAAGTACACCAGTTGGAATAAACAAATTAATAGAAAATAAAACTTAAAATGACCTAAACAAAAGTTTGTTAGGACTAAACTAAAATAATAATAAGTGGTTTTCTATTAAAGAATTAATTGAAAATGAGGTGATTTTAACGTTAACTGTGTGCACCAAAAAAAAATCTTTAATTACTGAATGTAGAGTGTATTTCAGCAACGTAATATGAATGTCTGATAACCAACAAAAGAATGAATGTAGGGTGTATTTCAGCAACGCAATATGAATATCTGATAACCAACAAAAGAATAGTTATGCTATGACCGTTCTATTCATACAACGTATACGAAATTAAAAAAAAAATAAATAAGGAAAACAAAATAATCACTTACATTATCATGTCCACCGATGTCAGCAGGCGCCCGATGACCGTAGACTAGTTGTTGTTATCCTTATACCTTTTACAAAAAAAAACCAACAGGTTCACTTCTTATTGGTAACTGTATGTAGTATAATGTTATGATGTGTGGAGGTAGCGTGTTTTGTCTAAGTAAATGTCTAATTTAAATATGAATATTTATATGGAATTAAGAAATACCGGCATAATTATAAAACGCAATATTAATGGGAAATTAACGGTATAATAATAAAAAACAAAACGAAACAGGCAAACCAATAAGTAGAGATTTTTTTCTCTCTTCCTATATTTTGTCCTCTTTCTCTATATGCTCAGGACAATCAAAATGTTAAAAATCTGGTCACTTCAAGAAGTACTTTACAACAAATAAAAATTTCTTCACGCACTAAAGTGCTGTAAATTCGACAATTAAAAACAAAATTTTTGATTGTTCGTTATTCGGCAATGATGGTCATTCTAATTGTGAACCTATTAATGTATGTATGCGGTTCTATGGTGTCAGCATTCACCGCGCTCCAGGCGGTTGAATTGCTTGTTAAGCAAGATTTCCGATTGGATGTTGGTCCCTTTAACCCAATCGTTCGCAATATGTTGGTTATGGTCCCAATATCCCGTAGACAAGCTAACTATGGTTCTTTTCCCTTTTCTTATCCTCCCCCAGACCAACTGGGCACAAACGGGTAATTTTTTTTACTGGCAATCAAAGTCAATTCTACGAAAAACAAAAAAAAAAATTCAAAAGTCAGCCACCGAAAATTTATTACCTTTATCAACCAACCGCTTACCAATTAATTCAGACACACACCGTTCCGATTAGTGAAATGGAACACAGTCCAAAACAAATATAAAATTGAAATTTATTATTATTTTTTTTTCTTCTCTTCACCGCAACTTTGATTCTCCAAATTTTTCCCTTAATGATAAAATTTTCATTAAATTAAAAAAATTTGGAAATCAACAAAAGCAACGCCAACTAAATCCGAAATAAAACACCCCATTACAGTATAATAGACTTATAAAATCTAAACAACAGTAAAATAGACATATATATGTTGTATACGATTTACCATATACCCTCAAGCAAAACAGTCGCCGTCACAAAGCAGATTAAAACCAAACAAAGGTGCAGAATTTAATCTGAAAAACAAGACACCAATAAAAAGTAAGTAAAAACCACAATTAGGTCCAAATATCTTTTAAATGGTAAACACTAGTATAGCCTCCAATTACATCCTCCAGCTCATAATTGACATTACCTACTCGACGTTTTACTATTGCCTTTATACTGACTGGTGCAAGTTTCGCATTAAAACCGGTTGCCAATGAACTCTGTACAAAATTTCGCCTGAACACTACTTGACCAACATTGAATTCTCGCTTCCGAGATCTCAAGTTGTAAAATTTAGCATTACGATCATACGCCTCCTTTATTTTTTCCCGTATAGAGTCCCGTAGAAGAGCAAAATTGTCCTGTCTTTCAATTTTTGTGTCCGTTTCCACCAAAAGTTCCAAATTTCTTAAAATTGAATAGTTTCGACCATGCGTCAACATCGACTGACCAAAAACCAGTTCATACGGACTTCGTCCTGTCGTCTGGTGTACGCTGCTGCGTATTGCACAATTTATACTAGGCAAAAACTCGTCCCACATACGTTGATCGTTTGTAATAAAAGATCTAAGAGCTTCGTTAATTGATCTATTAACTCGCTCACTTGCATTAGATTGCGGACTGTGAATGGCTGTATATTGATGCTCTATGCCAAACTTATCAAGTAACATTTTAAATTCTTTGGACTTAAATTGGCTCCCATTGTCAGAGACTATTATCTCTGGAACACCGTAGCAAAAGAAAATTTCATTCTTAAGGTAGTCTATGATCGGCTTTGCTGTAAATTTCTTTAAAGGCTTCAAAAAGGTAAATTTACTAAAGTGGTCCAAAATAATAAGTATGCCTATATTTCCGTTTTTGCTCCGCGGAAAAGGACCAATAAGGTCTATATAAAGGCGTTGAAATGGTCTTTCCGTGTTCACCATCTCACCCATGGGTGGTTTAAGGGATGTTGTTGGTGTTTTTGATGTCTTTCAAGAAGTACAATTCATGACGTACGTCTTTACATCGGTGACTAGCCGAGGCCAATAGAAATATTGACCACCACCATGAGCTGTGTTAGGGGTGTTATGTGCTGCATACATGACATTGCTTGTTAGATCCTCTGGAACGAAAAGCTTCCACGATTCCGATTCATCTGCCACGCCAGATGAAAAATTGCTTCTTTTGTAAATAAACTTATCTACCACACGAAAGTCTGGAAATTGAGAACTAACTAATTCTTCTTTCAAACGTAAATAACCGTCACTTTCGAAAGCTTTAGATTCTAGGTCTATAGATGGAAGGATTTCCAATTCGACCTCATCCACATTTGGTTCGTTTTCATAAGCTCTTGATAGTGTGTCCGGTACTATATTGTCTTTACCTTTTCGGTGTTCGATGTCAAAATCATATCCTTGTAATTTTAGAGACCATCTAGCCAAGCGCCCTGACAAATCCCTCTGCTTCATAAGCCACTTGAGGCTTGCATGATCCGTTATTACTTTAAATGTATGACCTTCTATGTAGGCCCTAAACTTTTTAATGGCCGAAATCACTGCCAAGCATTCCAATTCGGTAATCGAATAATTTCTTTGAGCCTTATTTAATTTTTTTGACATAAACGCAATCGGCCTCTCGTTTCCCTCATTGTCAAGTTGTGCCAACACGGCCCCAATACCGTAAGTACTTGCGTCGCATTGGAGAATGAACGGTTTTTCAAAGTCAGCATGTACTAATACTGGTGCAGATGTTAATTTATCTTTAATAGCGTCAAAGGACTTTTGGGCCTCTTCAGTCCACAAGAAATTTTTGCGTTTAGACAATAGTTCTGTCAGAGGAAAAGAAACGGAAGCGTAATCGTCCATGAACCGACGGTACCAGCCGGCCATGCCGAGGAATTGGCGAATTTGACGTACTGATTTGGGTGTTGGAAATTCCGAAATAGCTTTTACCTTACCCGGGTCGACTTTTAATGTACCTTCCCCTACATTATAACCAAGATATTGTACCTGTCGAATAGCGAAACTACTTTTCTTTACATTAATAGTCAGATTAGCACTTCTAAGTTGAAACGCCACTTCCTGTAAGTGGCGAATGTGTTCGTCGAAGTCTTTAGAAATAATAAGAAGGTCGTCGAGGTAAACAAAAACATTTGTCTTTAAATTGTACGGAATGACCCGGTCCATCAGTCTACACATTGTTTGTGGTGCATTGCACAATCCAAACGGCATTCTTGTAAACTGATACAATGGCCGATTAGGGATTGTAAAAGCTGTCTTCGATCTTGAAGTTTCATCCAACTTAATTTGCCAAAACGCATCTTTTAGATCCACTTTAGAAATATAATAAATTGGAGGAAGCCTCGAGATAAGTCCGTTTATGTTCGGTATGGGGTACGCGTCTTTCGTCGTCACAGAATTTAATTTTCGGCTGTCTAAGCAAAATCGGACTTTACCAGGCTTAACGATTAAAACTCCAGGTGAGGACCATGGAGATGTTGGGCACTCTTCAATGACACCTAATTTCAACATTCTATCAATCTCCCCACACAAAAGTTTTTCCCTGGCAGGAGAAATGGGGTAAAATCTCTGTTTGATCGGATTTGCATCACCTGTATCGATTTTATGTTCTATCAGTGACGTACATCCCAATCCATCGATTTCAGAGTAAGGAAAGGTTTCCACTATTCTTTGTAATTTTTGTTTTTGCAGAGATGTCATGGGTATTTTATCAGCGTCCATATCCGAAACAATTTCACTTACATCATTCTTAGAAATAATCCGAATACCAAAATTTTCCCAAAAATTTATACCACAAATTATATCCTGAGTAATTGATGGTATCAGCAAAAACTCTATTGATTTATTATATCCATTATATGAAATCTCCAACATCACCGTTCCCAGCACTCGCTGTTTTTGTCCGTCCGCTGTTTTGACGTCACCTACGCCATGCAAGTAATCTTTGGCTTCCACAATTTCGGAGCATAATTTCCCCCCAACCACATTAACATTTGCGCCACTATCCAGTAGTGAAAAATAGTTTTTACCCTGAATTTTTAATAAGATCGGTTGTCATTAGCTCCTTTAACCACAGAGGATATCACACACTTTCTTAAAAGTTTTCTACGATTATAGTAATCACGAATTCTTCTCGAGGATCGATTTGGTTTACCTGTGGAGTCAGGATTAAAAATCCTATTCCTGGCACGGTTATACTCTTCCAGTCGGATATGGTAAGGTCGTTGTAGAGGGTGAATTTTCGTCACTTCTGGTGTCACTTCCGGTAAATTTGAAGTCATATTCAAGTTGGGTATAGCAGGTAGAATGGTAGCGCAATTATCTAATTACGTTTGGGATGCCCGTCTTTCTTCGACTGGACATCCTTTAATACGTTTCCCTGTTTCCGAACACAAATTGGACATTTAGGTTTATATGTATTCTTAGCTCCGCAACCGTAGCAGAATACAGTCCGTGGCTCCAGACAGTCGATAAAACTGTGGCCAATTTTATCACAGTTCCAACATTGGCCATTACGAACTATCAAACACACTTAAGAATTGATATCCTCTAAGTTGTGGTCAAGCTTCACGTCAACATCACTGTCATCAACAGCTGACACATGCGTTTTTTCATGTCCTTCATAAATTTTTCATGTCTACGGACAGCTCTTCGAAGTTGGGTAACATGAGTTATTTCAAGATGCAACAACTCATGCCTCACCTCAGGTCTTAAATTCCTTTGCATGGTTTCACATAATTCGTACTCCGATAAAGGTACTCGGAGCCTGTCGCACAATACCATAATCGCGTCATGATATTCGTCAAAGGTTTCAGTACCCCGTTGTTTTCTTTGCGAAATCTCCTCCTTGATATCAAAGTCCGTGTTGTAGTCCTTGTATTGCCGCTTAAGAGCCTCGCATAATTCGTCCCAAACTATTTCACCACAGATTCGATGGAAACGCCAAAACCATTTCAATGCCTTTCCTTCAAAAAGAATGTGAACATGCTCACACAACATACTAAAATCACCGCGTAAGTTCGCAACCGTAAGAGTGTTAATTCGATAAATAAATTCATCTACAGTGAATTCCGATACGTCACCAGTGAACCTAATTCTCCAATTGCGTATGATATTCAATACTCTTTCTGAATTACGGTCAATATCCCCACTAGCATTCATCCTGCTATGATTCCCACGTCCATACTGTCCATTCCGAGAATTAGTATTTTCGTAAATTTCTCCTTCCCGTTCATCTGTATAATCCCTGTTAACAGAAGGTCTGTCCGAATGGGTAGGCCCCGGATTTGCCATTGACAAACCCCGAAATCCCTCCGTTATCATATTGATAACCTCATCCCTAAAACCTCTTAATGAATCGTCCACAATTCGCTGTACATTATTGTCATCTATACTACTTGCAGCCGTAGCCTCCATACGAACTTGTTGGCGAGTACGTGGCCTTCCCACTGGATTCCTAGGATTTCCCGAATCGCCACTAGTACCCTGTTCGAGTGGAAACGTAGTATTTGCATCCATATGTTCCACCAGCGACGGTATGTCCCCCACACTACGTACTATTGGCATTACTAAACTAATTGAGTTCACTTACAATACTGACAAACCAACAAAAAAAAATTATCAAGCAAAAAAAAAAAAAAAAACAAAAAACAATTATCAAATTCAAAGAAATCTCCAATAATGCAACTCAAAAAAAAAAAATAATGAAATGTTTAACAATATTACAGAACCAAGGCTACTCGGTGAAGTGTATAGAACGGTAGGATTAAATAAAAAAAACAAAAAAAAAAAAAAAAAATTAAATAACAATCATCAACTTATTACACAAAACATAATAAAACTTAATTTTTGGAAGTATTTGACAGATGCCAAATAGCATAAAGTCCAAGACAAATTAAGTTTGAGGTGAATAACAGAGCTATTAACAATTCGCTGCGGGGAAATAATCGCTTTAAAGCAATATATTTTAGATCCAAACAGCAGAAAAAGTCAAAAGGAAAAAGAAGTAAAAACAAAACTAGAAGGGGACAGGAAACTATAGTGAAATAATAAAAAAAATTAAGAATTAGGATCAAACGACAATTGAGTTGATATAAACCAGTTCAACACCTCAAGTTCGAACCCAAACCCTGATTAAATCTCCATAATACTTGTCAGGTGAGGAATTTATCATAATACTTTCCGTGCTGAAAAAAATTAATCCAACCTAACAAATAATACTACATAAAAGAAACCAAAAAAAAAAATAATAAAAGAAACAATATGAAACATCACCCACAAATGATTCAAAGGCCCTCAGTATCTAGGTGAAAATGCACAAAATCCTAATATAAATACGACTACTGAGGCCCCACGTTGGGCGTCAAAACTCTCCTGTAACAATTCTGAATTTGGACTTTCTAAATTTGGGAACGAGGCTACCTATTAGATTCGGCTGTGCTCGTCAGTGGGAGGGGTTTAGTTGAGTTCCCATGTAAAAATATTTGATTATGTTACCGGAGATATTAAAATTTTAGGTAGCTAATACTAGATGTAATTCACATAAAAAAAAAAAAAGAGGAGAGGATACAACAAAATAATAACGAATAAAGATTGATGACTGAAGGGTAGTTTGCGGTTTTATTTACTACCCATGTCCTAACCCACCCGCCATGCTGACCTTAAGAAAATTGCATGTTGTCAGCCCAAGGCATACAAAAAAATATATACCCTATACCATAACTATAACTTCACCTTTTGCAATATTGGTAAAAAAGAAAAAAAAAATAGAATTCCATGTTATATCAATAAAATTTATTTATAATCATATAAGTAGTAGGTATGCAACTAAAAGCTACTATTTTTTTCTTTTATATAAGTTTACAGTGAATTTAATAAGTACACCAGTTGGAATAAACAAATTAATAGAAAATAAAACTTAAAATGACCTAAACAAAAGTTTGTTAGGACTAAACTAAAATAATAATAAGTGGTTTTCTATTAAAGAATTAATTGAAAATGAGGTGATTTTAACGTTAACTGTGTGCACCAAAAAAAAAACTTTAATTACTGAATGTAGAGTGTATTTCAGCAACGTAATATGAATGTCTGATAACCAACAAAAGAATGAATGTAGGGTGTATTTCAGCAACGCAATATGAATATCTGATAACCAACAAAAGAATAGTTATGTTATGACCGTTCTATTCATACAACGTATACGAAATTAAAAAAAAAATAAATAAGGAAAACAAAATAATCACTTACATTATCATGTCCACCGATGTCAGCAGGCGCCCGATGACCGTAGACTAGTTGTTGTTATCCTTATACCTTTTACAAAAAAAAACCAACAGGTTCACTTCTTATTGGTAACTGTATGTAGTATAATGTTATGATGTGTGGAGGTAGCGTGTTTTGTCTAAGTAAATGTCTAATTTAAATATGAATATTTATATGGAATTAAGAAATACCGGCATAATTATAAAACGCAATATTAATGGGAAATTAACGGTATAATAAAAAAAACAAAACGAAACAGGCAAACCAATAAGTAGAGATTTTTTTCTCTCTTCCTATATTTTGTCCTCTTTCTCTATATGCTCAGGACAATCAAAATGTTAAAAATCTGGTCACTTCAAGAAGTACTTTACAACAAATAAAAATTTCTTCACGCACTAAAGTGCTGTAAATTCGACGTTTAAAAACAAAATTTTTGATTGTTCGTTATTCGGCAATGAAGGTCATTCTAATTGTGAACCTATTAATGTATGTATGCGGTTCTATGGTGTCAGCATTCACCGCGCTCCAGGCGGATGAATTGCTTGTTAAGCAAGATTTCCGATTGGATGTTGGTCCCTTTAACCCAATCGTTCGCAATATGTTGGTTATGGTCCCAATATCCCGTAGACAAGCTAACTATGGTTCTTTTCCCTTTTCTTATCCTCCCCCAGACCAACTGGGCACAAACGGGTAATTTTTTTTTTACTGGCAATCAAAGTCAATTCTACGAAAAACAAAAAAAAAAAATTCAAAAGTCAGCCACCGAAAATTTATTACCTTTATCAACCAACCGCTTACCAATTAATGCAGACACACACCGTTCCGATTAGTGAAATGGAACACAGTCCAAAACAAATTTAAAATTGAAATTTATTATTATTTTTTTTTTCTTCTCTTCACCGCAACTTTAATTCTCCAAATTTTTCCTTAATGTTAAAATTTTCATTAAATTAAAAAAATTTGGAAATCAACAAAAGCAACGCCAACTAAATCCGAAATAAAACACCCCATTACAGTATAATAGACTTATAAAATCTAAACAACAGTAAAATAGACATATATATGTTGTATACGATTTACCATATACCCTCAAGCAAAACAGTCGCCGTCACAATTTCTTCCAAAAGACGTTGGAATATAAATCTGCCAAATCATTTTTATTATTTATGTCGTGATTGAAAATATTTAAAACTTTAGGAAAATATTTAGCAGTTTTTGCTTTTTTAATTTAATTCATACTGACGAACACAATGACAGTTATTTACGCCCAAACATAAGTATTTATAAAATAGTTTCAAGTAATATTAGTATTGTAAATATGTATGTATAACAAAAATTTAATATATCATAATTTAAGATCGGACTGTAAATGCCTAAGATATAACGAAAAATTTAAAAAGGGGAGCCCTAAGTTCGGCAAAAAAAATTTTTCGAAACCGCCTTGCAAAAATACTTTATATTAGAGGTGGTATGGCGCACTTTTTTCCTTTCAAGGTGGTACGCTCTAATGTACATGGATATATGCAAAAATTACTTAGTTTGTGTCTGCCATTCTTTTTGTAAGTGTTGTTGCTGTTTTTTTTATTGAAAAATATATAAATCTGAATTGTAACCAAAACACTAAAATCCTAAAAAGTACTCTTTTTATTTAACATACATATATATAACATTTATTCTTCTCACACCATGGTGAAGGGTATATCAGATTCGGCACATAGCACTCTTTCTTGTTAGTAACTCCAAGGGCGAATGACCAAAACGAGTAAAACGAAAAATGACCTCTGGTAAGGGGCACTGGTAGAAAGCGCACCTCGAATTACTTCCTTTTTGGCTTGTTGAGGCAGGTTAGTCAGTAGCAGGCCCACACTTACTCATTCACAATATAATTTCACCCTTATTTTTGCGAAATACACTGCCGGCTTTCTTTCCTTTTGGATCTGGTAAAACACTACATAGTTTTCAGTTTTTATAATTTTCGACTGGTCGGTATATCATACTTGTTCTATTTTTGAAGTTTATTTTATTTAACACAAATTTTTTACACTTTTTCTTTTACTTTATTGCCTGTGTCTGGTTGCTTCCGATTTTATGGACAAATTGAACAAAAACAAGTAAGAGTGCTATATTCGACAATGCCGAATCTTTGATACCCTCCACCGACAGTTGTAATTTTTCTGGTGTGGGCTCTACATGATATCTATATATTATTACTAATCTTTATGAAAACGGGCATCAGTATTAAAATTAGTTGCGGTTTAGACCTACATATATCAAACTATTGACCAACAATCAGAAAGTTTTATGCTTTTCTTTTAAGAAATTTGAACTAGCTTCAGTAAAACTTCATGATTCGTAACGGTTTCGGCCAATCTTAAATTGGACCCATTGTAAAATATAGACCATCATTCCAAAGTTCTGGGATTTCTGGTTTAAAAAAACATGAAAAAGAGCAAATTTCCATACAACAGTGAAACTAGTTTAAGCGTTTACAGCGAATTTCAGTAGCCTGCTAAATATGGGATCTAAGGTAAATTATGAACCATATACAGTGAAAACTCCACTAACGGACATCTCCCGTAGGCGATCACCTCTATGAAACGGAAAATTTTTCAAGTCCCTTTATTTTCAAAGTGTTGTTAGAACAAATTTCTCTCTGCTAGACGGACACTCCCATGGCCGGATGCGGACACCTTTTTTCTGTAAAACCCCTCCAATAGACGGACAAAAATTTTAACAAATACGAGAAAAGCATACAAAATATGTACACTTATGTATACAAAATACCATACTATTTGCCCTTTAGTCACAAAAGCACTACACATACATTTTATTTGGGTGATTCCCCTTTTTTTCTATCATTGACTGTTTGTTGTGTAGTTTTCTTTAATGTTTTTTAAGCGAGTTCATTTGAGAGTAAGTTTTGATTGAGTAAGGTATTATAAAAATTTATTGAAGAATTTTTATTGCCACATGGCTATGCGAAATTCTCTAACATTAAAAGAAAAAATTTAAATTATAAATGTGCAAGAACAAGAAAAACTTTCAGTACGTGAAATTGCAAAAAGGTATTGTAACAAAACAAAACATTAAAAAAAAGGTGCTTAATTACATACATATTTATATTTCTTAAGATTTAATATTGGGAAAACTCAATCTGCGAGCATTCTAAAAGATAAGGAACATCTTTCTGGATTTAACATTAATTATAAAAAGAATTGCCTTTCGACAAAGGTTCGGAAGTTGACAAGATGTGTTTTGTTTGGTTTTCAATTGCCAGAAGCAAGAATTTGCCTATGTCAGGACCAATTGTAAGGGCAAAGGCCAAAAAAATAGCTGAGGAAATAGATTATCATGGGTTTTCTGCATCAAATGGTTGGCTACAAAAATGGCGCAAGCGACATAATGTTGCTTTTAAGTGCATTTCAGGAGAGGCAGCGGACGTTATTCCTGAAGATGTGATGCAGTTTAAGACAAAACTCCCTTCAATTCTTTGTTACTACAAACCAGAAGACATTAACAATGCAGACGAGAGTGGTCTTTTTTCGCGCACTTCCTACAAAAACATTAGCTCTTAAGTCAGAAAAATGTACCGGAGGTAAATTGTCAAAAGAAAGGGTAACAATCTTGTTTTGTGTTAACATGGTTTGTCAGAAAGAAATTATGTTAGTTATAGGTAAAGCTGCTCGTCCTCGGGCATTTAAAAACATATCTGTTGCCGAATTGCCAGTTGATTGGAAATCCAATAAAAAGGCCTGGATGACGAGAGACATAATGAGCGAGTGGTTGCATCATTTGAATAACAAAATGAGGTCTTGCAATAGAAAAATTCTTTTATTCTTAGACAATGCTGCATCTCGTCCTAGGGACTTGTCATTAACCAAGATTAATGTAAGTTTTTTGCCAGCAAACACAACATCGGTTTGCCAACCTCTGGACCAAGGCATAATTCAAAGTTTTAAAGTTAACTATAGAAGTTTGATTTTAAATTACGTAATCTCAAAAATGAGTTCGGCCAAATCAGTATCAGAACTTTCAAAGAGTATTAGTGTTCTGGACGCAATATGTTTTATGAAAACCGCATGGAATAAAGTTGAACCATCTAAAATAAGAAACTGTTTTCGCATGGCTGGATTCAAAGATCAAAACCACAATGTAAACGAATTTGATCCCGAAGATGATGTGCCATTAGCAACACTACTGAATTTTCAAAGAATTTCAGAAATTAACGAGACTAGTTTTGAAGAATTTTTTAACATCGATAACATTGCATACACTGAAAATGATGACATTGAAATAAACTTTACAAGTGCACAAACTCCAAAAATAATATCAAGCCCTAACACAGATTTCACGTTTAAAAGCTTTTGCTTTGGATGATTATGTGGCATATAAAAATTACGCAATTTGGAATCCCGTTGTGAAGAAATGTACAAAAAGAGGAAGCAAGCGAACTCTAAGCAAGTTACAATCCGCCAGTTCTTTGCCAATACCACATAAATTTATAGTTTATTAAAGTTATTTTTTTAAATCGTACAAGATCGATCTCATTTTGTTATTTGCTTTATGTGTATGTATTAATCTTTAAAGTAAAATGAATTTAAGAAATAAATAAACATACATATTAAAGTTGCAGTGCGTTGAAATTCTTTTATTTATTTATTTTTCAGATAGCAGATTTTTTTTTTCATTATTTATTTATTGAATCTTCATATATTAAATATGAACTAACAATAATTAATCAAATATATATGGCAGATAAATCCTGATCTTTTTAAATGAACTATCCCGAAGACGGTCAGTGTCCGCCTACGAGAGATTTCACTGTATCACTAAATTACATAACAATTTTTTTCGTCATATGAAGCTAAGTTAGAACAAACTTTTCCTCAATTTCTATATCTGCTACGGTTTTAGGCGTATTACATGAATTTCCCAGAGTGGGCTTTAAATGAGGACTTTGTTTAATTATGGACCAATCATCACGTGGTTCCACATTTTGATTCATAGCTCTGATTCTACTAAGCCGATGTTGCTGGCTTTCAATCCCAAACTGCTTAAGGTGTTATGATACTTGCTATTTTTTGTATTGGATTTTTTTAGGATTGACTGAATGAAACAACAAATGCGAGAGAGAACAAGAAATACAATACAATATAAAATGTAAACAAAACAAACAATATTGCTCACGTTTTGTTCCCACAAAAACCGTCAAAAAAAGATATGAATCGCAAAAAAAAAGTTAAAACCCGCTACTTTCGATCAAAAACTAAAAAAGTTAGCAGCAGTGCTAATCTGGAAATGTCAATTTTAAGTTACAAATTTTTATATTTTTTTTGACAGTCTAAGATTATTTATCGATAACACACATATATTTTTTTGACATTTCAAGATTTTGTATGGTATAATCAAACTCTTTACACTTAGTAATTTTTTCTATGCAAATATATTTGCACTGTTCTCCAATATAGAAAAAATACAAAAAATAGCAAGTATCATAACACCTTTAGGATAACAACAAGCAATTTGACACCAGCTTGTTCTTATTTTGTTTTCAACAGACGGGCAGACAGACGGACATCGCTAAATCGACTAAGAATTACTCAAGCAGCCAGAATATATACATATACTTTATGGGGTCTTAGATGTATAATAAAAAAGTTTCACACGGAATAACAAACTAAGTATATTCTTATTCACCACTAGTAGTGGTGGAGGTTTACAAACTCTGTTTTAACAAGTTCACCACGCTACAAAAAAGGTTGCCAGATGCAACCACTACATGTAGACCGGTTAACACCGAGCCACATTTTCGATGTTTTCATACGACGGGGCTCACACTAGCCAGGCGCCAACACATTATATTTTTTTTGTTTTAAATGGTGTTTATTTTTGCTACCAAAATAAAGAACAGTAGTTTACATTTTTGTTAAAGACACATAGAAGCGGCCCAGCCATAAAATCCAAAAAGGCAAATATTGCTTTTATGCTACATACTAGAATTAATTTATGGTTTTAAATACAATATGCATGTTTCAATGTCTTTAAAATCTTAAAAATATTTTTTGTCGATTAAAATTGACTTTAGCTTTTTTTATGAACTCTTCTTTGAGGACAAGATAAAGTCAAGTAGTATTGATTGACTAACAGCATTTTGTAATACACAATGGGTGCACCCAGAGAAAAAATATGTTTAAATATGGTCACCTCCAACAAAACTATTTTCAAATAAAATTGTAACATTGCTATGTTTATTTTAACGATGTTATTGTCATCGACAACCATATTATGGTTAAATTAGTTCTCCATCAAGAAGGCACAACCAAATTATGGTTGCCTGGTTGCATTTTTTGGTAAATAATAACTAAAATATGTTTAACATATATAATTTTCAACCATAGAATGTTGCTCTTGGAAAAGAGGAAACTACTATTGTTAATTTAAAAACAAATTATTGTCATATTTAGCCATAACATGTTTAGAGGCAACCATAATATGGTTGTGGATTCTTGATGGAGGACTAATTTAACAATAATATGGTTGTCGGTGACAATAATATGGTTAAATTAAACATAATATGTTTAACATTTTCTTTAAAAATAGTTTTGTTGGAGGTGACCATATTTAAACATATTTTTCGCTGCGTGTTGTATTATTGATTCCGCACGGAAAAGAAAGTTCAACGGAAATAAATATCGATCGATGTGCAAATTGCAATTATTAACTTCTGCGGCATAAGCTCTCCGCAAACCTTTTTAAAATCTCTGTTTTTAAAATTTCAGAGTTGATATTGTGTCAACTGTTGGTAAAAAAAAAACCTTTAAAATGTTAAAATTTTTGAGAGTAATTATTCATGTACAAGTCAAATTTATGTAAAATATACAAACGTAGAAAATATCAAATTGTAATATGGATGCAATAGCACTTTTGAAGATAACAGTGAAATTGCATTGACCTTCGGATAGAAAGAAGAGTTTTGCAATATAAATCTGATGACGTAATGATATGAATGATAGTGAGTAAGTTGGAATAAGAAATTTAATACATGTTTAGGGTATTTAATGTTCTGTTTAATTTTTCACAGCTTTCAAAAGAAATTTCGCTTAAATAAGACCTAGACAATGCAAGTTCCGGAAGTAGTCGACAAGGAGCTCTTTTTGCCAAAGATAAACTTTCTTCTTGTGTGAGATTCTTTACAGAAGGGAGTTACAAGAACAATTAATGCCTGTGTTAGCTATTTTAGTAAAAACACCGTTAAACACTGGTATAGTTTAAGAGTGGCCCGAAATCATTTAGAGTTAATACCAAATCTTCTAACCATTTGTTTATTTCTACTCTCCACGTTGTCTAAAACCATAAGTGATGTCTTGATTTAATTTTATTAAATCGACCATCAAAAATTGCTTAAACTAACAATTTGCATATTTATCTACTTTATTCCAATAAACTAAATTTTCTTTTTTTTTAAATTTTATGTTGCGGTACCAATAATATGGCAATGTCGCGAATGTAGAAATGATACCGCAACAACAGAAGGATACTTCACAAGCGGAATGAATAGGTGCGTTTGTTTACTTTTCCAGTAAAATCCAGTAGTTGAGTAAATTTTGGGCATTATGAAAATTTTACTCTCAAAAATGGCTCTTGCACAAAAAAGTAAACGAACGGAAAAATTACAAAAACTTGCAGGTTAATTCAAACAGCTGATCGCTAAAAAGCTTAGTGTTGTAAAATATGTGTTGTTTAGACTACCCAGTACATAATGTTTTTGGTACTTGATGAAATGCATTGTAATGATTATAAATTCGTAGCAAATTTATTTATTAAACGAGCTTCTGTGCAAGTTTTAAGACTTGTTTATTTTGTACATGACTTTTAATTTTGTTTCTAGTTGAATTACATACGAAAATACATCATTATTTGGTTTTTGATATTTGGTACCCTCAATAATATGCAATAAGAAGTAATCATATATTCATTAGCTTTACATCTCTAAAATATTAATGTAAACAAAAACAAAAATAAGTAATATTGAACAATTAACACAAATTTTACCATGGATGCCAAAAAAAGAAAACTAAATATTTCATGCTCTCCCGGAATATTTGGGAAGGTACAAAGTGGTAAGTAAAATTGTTTAGGATGTACATACATACATAGTAATATATGTATACTACATTTTTAATATGTATCTTTTAACTTATAGATGAATAATATAGAAATAACGTTGCCGTGGATTTTGCAAATGGGGAAGAATTTGATGAAATCATTTTCACACCCAATGACGAATGCAATAGTTTACCAGTAGATGCAAGTGACAATAATGCAGCGCAGTCAAAAATAACTGTATGGGTTGACTCTGCTGTGAAATTTTTGATTTCTCAAATAAAAGATTTGCGGCCACAGGTGGGAAAATCTATAAATTTAAAGTCAAAAAACAAATGTGGCAAAGAATTGCGCAAGGTCTTATGGAAAAGAGGTATTTGTTTACTGCAGCACAAGTAGAGGGCAAATATTACACTCTGGAGAGGCATTACAAAAGATTCACGCTGAATAATAATAAAACCGGCCGCAGCAGACAAACATGTCCATATCAAAGGTGAGTTTTTATATATAAATCGCCACAAAAATGGAAAAAAACTTTAAAGAATTTACAATTTTAATACTTCCATTAGTGAACTCGATGCGATTTTAAAGGAAAAGGTGCCACTAAACCCGGAGTATTTGCTAGACAGCGAGACTGATGTAAGCCTCGATGAATCGTCCATCAATCATTTGACAGGGGAGCCGGAGTTATCAGAAGCTGGTAAGTATTCAAGAAATATATAACAAATCGTACGATTTGCAAAGACAAAGTCTAAAAAAGCCTACTTGTTGCTGATGTTTTGTTTTGTATATTTTTTTGTATTTGAAAAAACCCCAATTTCGCAACTTTAAGTTTTGGAAAACGTACGATTTGTAGAGCATGTTGGTATGTACATTCATACCGATATTAATTTTCAATTCATTATTTTTCCAATTTAAGACTTGGCACCATCAACCTCCAAAAAAAGAAAAAGTGCAATGGAAATATATATGAAAAAAGCAGATAAGCACGCAGAAAAAAAAGAAAAAAATGATGAAGAAATTCGGAAAATGCTTGCAGAAAGTTTAAAGCAAAAGGGGGAACGTGCAGAAAGAAGAGTTGCCTTGGAAAAGCAAAAGGTGGATCTTATAGAAAGACTTGTTAGCCACCTAGAGAAAAAATAACAAAACAAAGAAATGAAATTTAATATTTATATTTTATTGAATCTTTATATGAATGTAAATTTAATATGTATATGAATGTATGGAAAACCCTTAAGTTCAAATAAATAAGACTGAATATTAGACAGTATTAATTGAATATTTTATTAAAACTATGTTCTGATTACTAAATATCTTATAAAAAGGTTTTAATTTGAGCTTTAAGTTCATCCCAAGCACTTTCTTTGTATTAATTGGCATATTGGATCTCTAACTAAATTTCCACTTGAAACATCGGCGTGTCCTAAATCATCATTCATCATTTTCCTCAGGTATCATATCAGCATTAAAGTAAATGGATTCTTCATTGGCAATATTGTGTAATACACAACAAGCTCTAACAAAATGGCAAATTTTTTTCATTCCCCTTAACTTACAGTAATATAATTGGCGAAATCGTTGTTTCAAAATTCCGAAAGCGTGTTCAATAGCAACACGACCTGAGCTTAATTTTATGTTGAACAGTTTCTGAGGCCTGGTTAGATGGCCATTATCTTTATATGGCGTAATTAAGTATTTATTGCATGGATATGCCGAATCACCCAATAAACAGTACTCTGAAAATACATATTTAATTGCATTTGGAGATAAAATGACAAAATAATGTACATTTCGCCACCTTAATTGCAAACGCACGTAACTATACAAAAATTCGAAACCGATTCTTTGATTTATTATGGTTTGTTTTATAAAGGTACGTGTTCACGACCGTGACGATGTGTACATATAGAGTTAACCCACGTGCATTAATATTACCTCCACAATATGTAGGCAGTTTTTCGTAAATGGGCGAGTTTTTTAGAACCCAGCTATCGTGGCAAGATCCTGGATATCCTATAAACACGTTTAAAAACTTTTTTCTCGTCGCAAATACCTTGCATGCAAATTGTTGTGCTTCCTTTTCTGTCAATGTATTCATCTTTTGATTTGGAAGAAGGATCAATGACGATATGTGTCCCATCTATGCAACCTAAATTCAAAACGAGTATTAGTACTTTATTATTTGTTAACATTTGAATTGAATAATTACCTATAGTCTTGGGAAATAAACATTTGCTTTCAAAATACTTGCTGGATTCTATTTTTTGTGCTTCATTTGGCCACTTAATAGTTTCCTTACTTAATGAACTGATGAATAAAGTAATTCGGTTTATTATAACACATATTGTTGACCGGGATAAATTAAAACGATCCGACAAATCGCTAAAGCTACAGGCTTCGTGGCCAGCCAACCATAAAAATACCAACATATGCAATCTTTCTGGCAATCTTTTATCGGGGCGAAGAGATTTATAAATATCGGAATCAAGAAATCGTTTGCTTAAATTTTCATATAATGCTCTTGATATTCTAAAATGTGTCCGAAACTCCACATCTGTATAGTCCGGTACCATCTTATAAAAGTAATGTTTTATTGAATTACGTGGTATTCTTTCATTCTTTAACAGTATGTCATAAGGGTATATTTCATCGTTATTTTTTAATATTTCAAGGATAATTATTTCCTGTTCATCTTTGCTTTCAGATGACGATTCAACCAACAAAGTAATTGCATTGAACATAACAGAATCCATCTTAATTTTTTGCACACTTGCAGCTAAAATTAACATGTTTACCACTATAATAAATTAACAAATCAATCATTAAATTAACTTACAGGCGTCATTCTTACGCTGTTTCAAACTTTTACTGGTACCAGCTTCATCTTTTGTAACAATGTTACTCATTTTTTTAAATTTGATTTACTTTTAAAAAGCACAGATGTTAGAAAACTGATAAATAACTATACTGACTACTTTAATTTTTTTCACGTTGAAAATAAATATTTTTGGTTTTTGTTGCACTTTTAATTCAGCTTTTGTTCTTTTAAATGTTTTTATTACAAATTGTATGCTTTTTGTTTGCTTACTTTTGTTTGTTTACTTAAATGAAACATATGTTTTTGTTTTCTACTGGGTTTTACTGGTAAAAATTTGTTCAGTAAAAATTTGCAGACTCTTTGCTTACAACTGTCACTTTACTCTCTCAGTAGATGCTCTCTTTTGCAAATTTTTGTGTAAGCGAACGCATTTCAGTAAAATCCAGTAAAAACTTACACAAATTTGTTCAAATTTTGGGGTAAACGAACGCACCTAATAATTGCAAATTTTGCTTCCGCACAAAAATTGCTTTCCGCTATGGCGGAGCGGTATCAATAATTCCACCCAATGTGTATATTGGCTTTACTGTGATGAGGTAACAATGAGTTTATTCTTTCAATTGCTCCGTTTTTAAACATATATTATTGTTATGATTTTAAAAATATAATATATTCGGTCATGTTCTGGAAATCGAAATCACGTGAAATCCATTTTAAAAGTTGTTCTGGTGAACATAAGTTGTTCTCAGAGTGAGGTATATAAAACAAAATATTTTTTTTAACACAGAATTGCTTTCAAAATTTGTTCGATTTTTATGAACAATCAAAAACAATCGAAATCGATTTCAGATCATGGCTGAAAAAGTACACAAAATTTATTTTAGTGTTTATAATAACCAGAATATAAGTAAAATGTTCTACATTTAGATTATTTCCAGTAGTATATTTTAATATTTGTAAACGCACATAGGAATTTTAAAGATTTTTTCAAAAAATTATATATATAAAATTTATTACTGCAAAATGGCTGTATTTTTGAGAATATTGATATACTTTTTTTTAAACTTGAAAGTAATTTTATTTTTTTAATGTTTTTTGTAGATAATTATTTGGCAAAATTTTAATTTATTATAAAAAAAACTTGAACGGTCATTTTATGATTTTTCCCCGATGAAGAATGTGTGTTCCGAAATTAATTTATGTTCGCCAGAAAATTTAATAACAATAATAAATTTAAAAACAAAATATTTGTTCCTGTTTTTTTTAAATTTTAGATATATGTAAATTATAAAATAGTTACAAAAACTGTTTTTTACCAATCGCTTACCATTACCAATTTTACAAAAAAAAAAAAAAAATCATAAATTTCCATCGCCAAAAAGATTAAAAAATTACCATGTTTGACGAGAAAACGCCACATTTGACAGCCCACCCACTGACAGTTAAAAGGCGGAAGACAATTTAAATTTTCCTTTTTTGTTTTTTATAACTGCGAAGAACAAGTCTTCAGATCATTATTGGTTTGGCGCATATGTCAAAACGACAAGGAAGATTTACATGAAGTTTTCTGAAAAATATAACCGATAGAATTTTTTTGTATTTTCACACTGCTTCTGTCATATGGGCATTTCCATGTCATCGTACGTGACATTTGTACGCCATCGGAGCGATAGAGTTTTTGCGCAAATAGTAGTAACTGGAAAACTTATTTATCATTATGTTTCTTTTAGAGGGTACTATATAGGAAACTATTACATTCGAAACCTTGTTGTCCAAAATACCTAGCAAAATAGGTGTATATCGTACGTGACATAAAACGGAAGTATTTTTGGAGTGAATATAAGAAAATCCGAAAATCTGCGAATTGTGGGAGGTGCTTTTCCTTTTTTAAATTTTTTACATTAAACCATATATTATTCCGTTATAATCCGTAATTGGAAAGAAAAACATTTTCCTGGATGGTTTTATAATGAACCAAATGTAATATCGTTTGTGAAATACCGCACGTGACAGATTTTTCTGTTACAGTATTTACAAGATATGAAATATATTTTTTGGTAAATATATGCATACAAAAACTTAAAACAAACAAGTCAGAAAGTATAGTCGGCCAAGCCCGACCATATGATACCCTACAACATAATATTTGTGCCGAATATTATTCAGATATCTTCATCTATATGAGATTTGCTTGCCTTTCAGCGATTTTAGGAAGGGGGTTTATATGGGACCCATAGTTAATATTGGACCTACCAGCACAACATTTTATCACGACATAGTACCTATCGTAAAAGTTATTTTCTCCAATTTTTATGTCAATACCAACATATAAGGAAGTTATAACATTAAAAGCTATTTTCTGGAGTGGTATTGGAATGATTTAATATGGACCGATACCAATTATATTTGTTTCGATGATTAAGATTGCAAAAAAAATTATTTTTGATCAAATTTCAACCTAATACCTACATAATAAGACGAAACATTTAGTGGAATTTATAGTACATACAATATCGAACGTGACGACGTTTAATAGCTTATAAAATTTTTATTATAGCTATTTAAAAAAAAATTCCGATCAAAATTTTTTTGCAACAAATATCTTGCTTTGAACTTTTATTTTGAAACACGTACGACTGATCAAATACCAATGACATAGACAAATGATGTTTTTGCACCACGTACGTGACATTGGAATAGCATCCAAAACAAACCAAAAAATATACCGCTAATCGAACTATATATTTGGTCTCTCCTCGTGAATTTTGTTCATTGCTGTTGGTACATTAATTTTAAGGTATAATTCCAATGTTAGCAGTTTCTGTATTTAATAGGCAGAAAAGTGAAAATTGTTGATTGCAGCTACTAAAAATGATACAAAGAGATAGTCAGTTTTAACTTTTATTTTTTGTTTTTTAAAAATGTAATAAGCTATAAATCCCTTTGCATTGTAAACTTTGAGTGTTTTTTTCCTTTTTTGAGTCGTGGTTGACATTCTCATGGAAATGCCCATATGTTTAGAAGAAAAGTTAATAGTATTTTATTGAAAGTGAATATTATTGTTTTGTACTGCCACTTTTCTAATATTATTTCCAAAAAGAAGTTTTTTGTGCTGCATACGTATATTTAATGCTGTGTACAGCATCCCACATAATATGGGCGGGATTGGAAAAGTGGGCGTGGTACCTCTCGTACAAATACATTATTGGAAATACTCAAAAAATGGTCAAGAAAACATCAAAATTTATAATTTTAGGGCTCTAGTATGACCTATAGTCACGTTTTATATACCAAAATATCGGAAATCCCAAAATTCGGAAACTTTTTTCCCAGAAATGGAAGAGTAATGCCCAAAATAAAATTTTATTTTTTAACCATACCCATTTTCGGGAACCATAGATCATCCTGAGCCCAAGTTTTATAATCCAAGTAAATGGTAAATTTCTTCCAAAAGACGTCGGTATATAAATCTGCCAAATCATTTTTATTATTTATGTCGTGATTGAAAATATTTAAAAATTTAGGAAAATATTTAGCAGTTTTTGCCTTTTTAATTTAATTCATACTGACGAAAACAATGACAGTTATTTACGCCCAAACATAAGTATTTACAAAATAGTTTCAAGTAATATTGGTATTGTAAATATTAGGGAGATCGATTATTCGACTTTTTTCAATAACCGGTTTTCGAATATTACGAATAGTTGCTATTTTAAAAAAACTGGGTTTCGGTTAAGCAATTTTTAAATAACCGGTTAACCGGTTTTAATTCAAATACTTAAAAACACAAAAATCAAATAAGTTTTTAAAATAAAAAGTTAATTTGAATAAAAGCAAAACAATTTGCAAAGGTAAGGAACCAACAAAATAGATAGATCAGACCTTACAAATATTTTACGATAAGATCCAAGAAAAGTGGGACCAGTAAATTGATCAACCTTTAGCTAAATTTTCAACAATTTTTTATTGATTTACTAAACTTTATTTGTAAGAAGATATTTGTATAATGTAATTTAGAAACTGTTGAATGATATTTGATCTAGACATACGTTTTCCAAAAGCAAATAAATTATAGGAATTTAATAAAGTAATTATTTGAAATATTCTCTCAAATTAATTTAGAATGTGTTTTAATTTGTTAGTGGTTAGGCTATCTATATAAATCAACCATATTTTTCAAAAGTTGCAAACAAAACCTCTTAGCCAGGATTATCTATTTCTAATTATTTTGTTTCAGCATTATAGAAACGAATGGTGAACTGAACATTCTTTTTGTGTAAAATATTTGTCAATTCGTCGACTACAATTTAAAACATTCCATGACATTGTTTGATTTCTGCAATTTTGTTTTTTAGTTAAATAAAACTGGTAGAAATTTTTCCCATATCGTTGATTCCGCCGTAATTCAGCATGAAGAGATGATAGAACTACTTAAGAGTTTTTAGTGCCCTAACGGGCATTTCGTCTTCGGCAACACAACGGGCTAATATTTCACCCAAAGATTCATTTTTTGCAGCGTATTTTAGTAAAGTATTATTTGTCGTCTCCTTAGAACTACTTCGAACGGAGTTAAGTTTCATTTGGATCACATTAATGTCAAGCATGACATGGAAGAACCCTTGTAACTTATAATTTGTGTCTTTTAATTTGCGTTCGAAAAATATCTAGAGATAACCTTTATATAAAAATATATTTAATATTTATAATACTCTTGCACAAATTACTATTTACTTTTTAACTGCACACATTTTTGTAGTATTTTGAATAGTTTTTGGTGTTTTTTTCTAAAAGAATACACGCTTTTATAAGCGATTTGTATATACAGTGCTCATAATGGTTTTTAGTTCTTGTAACATTTTGTTTTGACATTCTTCATAAAAAGTTTAAGTTTGGCCAATATTCAATTAGAAAATATTTAAATTACGGGTACATCTACAACACGAGTAAGGAAAATGTATATAAATTACACAGTACTAAAATAACCGGTTTATTATACCGAAATAACCGGTTTATTCGATATTCGAAAAATGGACATTTTAAAATAACCGTGTTGGGCAAAGCTAAAATAACCGGTTAAAACCGGTCGAATAATAACCGTTCGATCTCCCTAGTAAATATGTATGTATGACAAAAATTTAATATATCATAATTTAAGATCGGACTGTAAATGTCTAAGATATAACGAAAAATGTAAAAAGGGGACCCCTAAGTTCGGCAAAAATTTTTTTTTCGAAACCGCCTTGCAAAAATACTTTATATTAGAGGTGATATGGCGCACTTTTTTCCTTTCAAGGTGGTACGCTCTAATGTACATGAATATATGCAAAAATTACTTAGTTTGTGTCTGCCATTCTTTTTGTAAGTGTTGTTGCTGTTTTTTTTATTGAAAAATATATAAATCTGAGTTGTAACCAAAACACTAAAATCCTAAAAAGTACTCTTTTTATTTTTTTTTATATTGATATATACATACATATATATAACATTTATTCTACTCCCACCATGGCGAAGGGTATATCAGATTCGGCACATAGCACTCTTTCTTGTTAGTAACTCCAAGGGTGAATGACCAAAACGAGTAAAACGAAAAATTACCTCTGGTAAGGGGCACTGGTAGAAAGCGCACCTGGAATTACTTCCTTTTTGGCTTGTTGAGGCAGGTTAGTCAGTAGCAGGCCCGCTCTTACTTATTCACAATATAATTTCACCCTTATTTTGCGAAATACACTACCGGCTTTCTTTCCTTTTGGATCCGGTAAAACACCGATTTTATGGACAAATTTAACAAAAACAAGTAAGAGTGCTATATTCGACAATGCCGAATCTTTGATACCCTCCACCGACAGTTGTAATTTTTCTGGTGTGGGCTCTACATGATATCTATATATTATTACTAATCATTATGAAAACGGGCATCAGAATTAAAATTTGTTGCGGTTTAGACCTACATATATCAAACTTTTGACCGACAATCAGAAAGTTTCATGCTTTTCTTTTAAGAAATTTGAACTACCTTAAGTAAAACTTCATGATTCGTAACGGTTTCGACCAATCTTAAATTGGACCCATGGTAAAATATAGACCATCATCCCAAAGTTCTAGGATTTTTGGTTTAAAAAAACATAAAAAAGAGCAAATTTCAATACAACAGTGAAATTAGTTTAAGCGTTTACAGCGAATTTCAGTAGCCTGCTTAATATGGGATCTAAGGTAAATTATGAACCGTATATCACTAAATTACATAAAAAATTTTTTTTCGTCATATGAAGCTAAGTTAGAACAATCTTTTCCTCAATTTCTATATCTGCTACGGTTTTAGGCGTATTACATGAATTTCCCAGAGTGGGCTTTAAATGAGGACTTTGTTTAATTATGGACCAATCATCACGTGGTTCCACATTTTAATTCATAGCTCTGATCCTACTAAGCCGATGTTGCTGGCTTTCAATCCCAAACTGCTTAGGATAACAACAAGCAATTTGACACCAGCTTGTTCTTTTTTTGTTTTCAACAGATGGGCAGACAAATCGACTAAGAATTACTCAAGCAGCCAGAATATATACATATACTTTATGGGGTCTTAGATGTATAATAAAAAAGTTTCACACGGAATAACAAACTAAAGGCCTAACTATAATGTGCTTAATGAACCTTAAGCAAATGTGCGAATACACACAATCAAATGTATACAACTATAATGTACTTAAGACAGTTTTCGTTAAGTTTCGTCAAGTGTCATTTGCTTAAGGAAAGTGCGGTCAATTTCGCTCTTCCTTAAGCAAATGACACATAATAGAAACATATCGCACTTAATCAACAAGAGGGTATTATCTCAAAATTTTTATTATTCCACTTTTTCGAAAAAATCTACACGCTATATTCATATCTGCCCGCTGTAAAAATATCTTGCTATTTTGTATACTTTTTGGTAATGAAACGGTTGGTTTTAAAATTCATTTCCATATGCCTTCAATGTTAAATTCAAAATTGTTTTGCTTCTACTGAAAATGTTTAAATTTTGAGTTAATACCCTCTTGTTGATTAAGTGCGATATAATTGTTTACAATTAAAAGATGCAACCGCAGTTGCTTTTCTTAGTACTTTTTTAATTTAGTTTTCGTTTACTTTAAAAATTAATAAAAGATAAACATAGATTTACTTGTTTATGGTAATATATTTATAACTTTTACAAATTAAATGACATTTCGTCAAAAATATTACATTTTAAAGAAATAAAAACGAAAATAGTTTTCCAAAAGTACAAATGTTTGCAACTAAGTGTAGAAAGTCTTTAAGCTCAATAAGTACAATATAGCCACCTTAAAGTCTTCAGTAATTTACTTAAACATTTGACATGCTTTTCGTTGAATTTTGACACTAGCTTAAGTTTGGTTAAGCACATTTTAGTTGGGCCTAAGTATACCCTTTTTTACCACTAGTAGTGGTGGAGGTTTAAAAACTCTGTTTTAACAAGTTCACCACGCTACAAAGAAGGTTGCCAGATGCAACCACCACATGTAGACCGGTTAACACCGAGCAACATTTTCAATGTTTTCATACGACGGGGCTCACAATAGCCAGGCGCCAACACAATATAATTTTTTTTGTTTTAAATGGTGTTTATTTTTGATACCAAAATACAGAACAGTAGTTTACATTTTTGTTAAAGACACATAGAAGCGGCCTAGCCATAAAATCCAAAAAGGCAAATATTGCTTTTATGCTACATACTAGAATTAATTTATGGGTTTAAATACAATATGCATGTTTTAATGGGTTTATAATCTTAAAAATATTTTTTGTCGATTAAAATTGACTTAAGCTTTTCTTATGAACTCTTCTTTGAGGACAAGATAAAGTCAAGTAGTATTGATTGACTAACAGCATTTTGTAATACACAATGGGTGCACCCAGAGAAAAAATATGTTTAAATATGGTCACCTCCAACAAAACTATTTTCAAATAAAATTGTAACATTACTATGGTTATTTTAACCATATTATTGTCATCGACAACCATATTATGGTTAAATTAGTTCTCCATCAAGAAGGCACAACCAAATTATGGTACAATAATATGGTTAAATTAAACATAATATGTTTAACATTTTCTTTAAAAATAGTTTTGTTGGAGGTGACCATATTTAAACATATTTTTCGCTGCGTGTTGTATTATTGATTCCGCACGGAAAAGAAAGTTCAACGGAAATAAATATCGATCGATGTGCAAATTGCAATTATTCATTCCTGCGGTATAAGCTCTCCGCAAACCTTTTTAACATCTCTGTTTTTAAAATTTCAGAGTTGATATTGTGTCAACTGTTGGTAAAAAAAAACTTTTAAAATGTTAAAATTTTTGAGAGTAATTATTCATGAACAAGTCAAATTTATGTAAAATATACAAACGTAGAAAATATCAAATTGTAATATGGATGCAATAGCACTTTTGAAGATAACAGTGAAATTGCTTTGACCTTCGGATAGAAAGAAGAGTTTTGCAATATAAATCTGAAGATGTCATGATATGAATGATAGGGAGTAAGTTGGAATAAGAAATTTAATACATGTTTAGGGCATTTAATATTCTGTTTAATTTTTCACAGCTTTCAAAAGAAATTTCTCTTAAATAAGACCTAGACAATGCAAGTTCCGGAAGTAGTCGACAAGGAGCTATTTTTGCCAAAGATAAACTTTCTTCTTGTGTGAGATTCTTTACAGAAGGGAGTTACAAGAACAATTAATGCTCGTGTTAGCTTTTTTAGTAAAAACACCGTTAAACACTTTTATAGTTTAAGAGTGGCCCGAAATCATTTAGAGTCAATACCAAACCTTCTAACCATTTGTTTATTTCTACTATCCACGTTGTCTAAAACCATAAGTCATGTCTTGATTTAATTTTATTAAATCGACCATAAAAAATTGCTTAAACTAACAATTTGCATATTTATCTATTTTATTCCAATAAACTAAATTTTCTTTTTTTTTTAATTTTATGTTTCTTCTTACATTTTCATTCCTTCCGTTTCTCGCTGTAAAATTTTTACGTAAGCAAAATGGGGAAAAATGTCTACGTATATTGCGGTACCAATAATATAGCAATGCCGCAAATGTAGAAATGATACCCAACAACAGAAGGATACTTCACAAGCGGAATGAATAATTGCAAATTTTGCTTCCGCACAAAAATTGCTTTCCGCAATGGCGGAGCGGTATCGATAATACCACCCAATGTGTATATTGGCTTTACTGTGATGAGGTAACAATGAGTTTATTCTTTCAATTACTCCGTTTTTAAACATATATTATTGTTATGATTTTAATAATATAATATATTCGGTCATGTTCTGAAAATCGAAATCACGTGAAATCCATTTTAAAAGTTGTTCTGGTGAAGATTAGTTGTTCTCAGAGTGTGGTATATAAAACAAAATATTTTTTTTAACACAGAATTGCTTTCAAAATTTGTACGATTTTTATTTCTCTCGAATTTGATTTTCAGAACATTTATGATTGTTTTAAAAAATTTTTAGCAAATAAACACCGAAATGAAAACTTAATATTAAAGGAGTATCAAGACAAGATTTATCATTTAGGAATATTAACGATCTTAAAACGAGATACTTAAAAATTATTACCAAGCAATTAATTTACAAAATGGTCAACGTGTATTATTTTGAAATTATGTTTCAATTAATTTTTGTTTTAATTGGCGCAGTTTTTTGATTTTAAGAGTAGTATGAAATGTATAAAAGCGCTTTTTTATGAACAATCAAAAACAATCGAAATCGATTTCAGATCATGGCTGAAAAAGTACACAAAATTTATTTTAGTGTTTATAATAACCTGAATATAAGTAAAATGTTCTACATTTAGATTTTACTGTATAAATATAAGAAAGAAATGTTCTTGTCGACATAGTGGGCCAGGCCCTTAATATTTGTAAACGCACATAGGAATTTTAAAGATTTTTTCAAAAATGTATATATATAAAATTTATTGATGCAAAATGGCTGTAAATTTGAGAATATTGATATACTTTTTTTTAAACTTGAAAGTGTAGTGATCTGTCATCTGGCTACTCTTAATTTAAGATTGCAACTCTGTGTTATTATCTAGCTACTCTTATCTTTAAGTAACAACTCTGTGTTATTGAACATAGGTTTATAGAAAATGCAACCATGTTTGGATTAGCATATCCGGGGTATTATATTTTCGGCATTAGAAGAATAAACACATTGCATATTAAAACTAAATTAAAAGTGTTTCAATTCATCGATTTACATTTGCTCATTATAAAATCAGGTGTGGGGTGCAACTGTTGTACCAGTGTTAAAGTAAAATTAATAAAAATTAAAGGATGCAGAAAATTAAAATGGATTTGCGACCAAGCCGCCAAGCACTAGTAAGTGCACTTGCTGCAGCCGGCGTAGATTTCCCCGAGTCGGCCACACTAAGCCAGCTCAAAGCGTTATATGAGACCATTCCAAAAGGGGAAGATGATGAATGTTTGGCTAATTATAACCCCTTAGTAGAAATTGAATCAAATAATCCAGAATTGCAGATATCCAATGATGCCTCAGCTGCCGGTAATACTTTGCACAATTTACAGGTTTCTGGTGCCAATGTACTTTCTGTAAATTCGTCTGCCGATGAAGCCGCGGCTATTGAACTACCTGCTGGCAAAGTTTCTGATGCGCCTGCTGACAACGTGCCCGCTGTTAAATGTTTATCTTCATTTGTGACTGCCGTAAACGTGCCCGATGTCAGCCATTTTTCTACAAACGTGCCTGAAGCCTCAAATGTTGGTGTTTCTGCTGCTAGGGTTGCTGCTGAGGAAGAACTTAAAAATTTACAACTGCGCTTGGAAATGTTAAAAGTGCAACAACAAATACGGGAATTGGAGGAAAATTTACAATCAGCACCCTCCGGCCTTCGTCATATTGATTTAGCAGAGCTTGACGCTGCTGTACCGCTGTTTAGTGGGGATGACCACTATGATGTAAAAAAATGGTTTACTGTATTCGAAGACTACACAAATTCGGCTGCGTACACTGAAAAAGAAAAGTGTGTTGGAGTTCGTCGCCGGTTGGGTGGAACGGCCAAGCAGCATGTTATTAACATCGGACTGCTAGATTACAAGGATTTGAAGGCAAGTTTAGAAGCGTTGTTTAATCGAAAAGTGTCTAAACATGAAATATACGAACAACTGCGGTTAAGAAAAATAAAACCCAATGAATCATGTATTGGTTACGTAGTGGCGATGCAGTCTATTGCTTTGAAAGCTGAAATAGAGGAAAGAGAATTGGTCGACTTCATCATCGATGGCATTCCAGATAATTCGAATGCTATTACTCGTCTTTATGGTGCCAGAACTATAAATGAATTAATTGACCGTATGGATAGCTACGAACCAAAACGTCAACAGGCACGGGTCGCAGCGACTAGAGCCATCAGCACTACAGCGGTCAACAAATCGAAAACGGCTGAGGCTAAAACACCTGAAACTGAAGTCCGATGTTACAACTGCTCTCAGTTTGGCCACTACCAGAGCAAATGCCCGAAACCAAAGCGTCCAGCCAACTCATGTTTTGTCTGTGCTGAAGTAGGGCATTTCCATCAAAACTGTCCTAAAAAGAAGGGATTGACTGCTGCAATACACGATGCCAATGAAGATGCTGCTGTAGATGCATTCCAAACGGTAAGTGTTGCCTTCATTAAACAAGATAAGCGCACTGAGGTAATGAAATTTTTTTCTCTGTTTGACACTGGTAGCCCTATTAGCTGTGTAAGAAAGTCCCTGGTACCGTTTTTAATTGAAGATGAAAAAATATTGACGTCATATCGGGGTATAGGAAATAAGAAAATAAGTATGTTCGGTCGTGTTCAATGTGAAATTTTTTTCGGAACCAAAAAAGTTAATCATAAATTTTTAATTTTGCCAGATGATGAAGCTGTTGTACCATTTCTAATTGGGCGTGATCTTTTATCAAAACTAAATATACAATTACGCCAAATAAGGCTGTGTTATGCTAAGGATAAACTTGTAGAAATGAATTTAAAAAATACAAATAAAAAACCAAACAGAAAAACAATCAGTGCGCTTATGTCGTTTAATTTGTACAGGGTTCCCCAAGAAGTAGTAAAGGTTCCAATCAGGGGGGATAATTTAAATTTTTTAAGTATATTACCATTTTATGTAAATAGTAGTGAAAATGAAAATGATAAAATAACTGAATGTAACAATAATTGTAAATGGTTGGCAGAGTTCTCAAACGAAAATGAAACAGTTGTTTCCGAATTGGTAGAGTCTGGTGGTAATTTAAGTGATTTAGAAATTATTGAAGAAAACGGGGAATGTGAAGAGTTGATGCAAATAGTTTGTGTGGTAGAGACTGATAATGAATTGGATGTCGATTGCAAATTAAGCTCAGTGGATTCTTTTTCTTTAAAGTCGGTTATTGAGAGCAACTATTTAAACGATATGGATAGTCTTAGGAAACCAACAGATTATTGTATGAAAATAAGATTAGTTAATGACGTACCGGTATATAGCGGACCTCGTCGACTTTCATATCGCGAGCGTTGCGAGGTGAAAGTAAAACTAGAACAATTATTGCAAGGGGGCATAATACGTCCAAGCGATTCTCCATACGCATCCCCGATTGTGTTGGTAAAAAGAAAAAACGGAGAGCTGAGAATGTGCGTCGATTACCGGTCATTAAATAAGATCACGTTGAAAGATAATTACCCTTTGCCTATTATTGAAGACTGTTTGGATTACTTAGGTAATAAAAGGTTTTTTACAACTCTTGACCTGGAAAATAGTTTCCACCAAGTGCCGATGCAAGAAGACTCAATTAAGTATACCGCGTTTGTTACTCCGCTGGGACAATTTGAATATTGTTATATGCCTTTTGGGCTTAAAAATGCAGGAGCCGTTTTTCAGCGTTTTATAAATAAGGTGCTAAGGGAATTTATTGATGCTGGGAAAATAGTTGTGTATCTAGACGATATTAGTATAGCTACTAAAACATTTGAGGAACATTTACATATTTTGGCTGAGGTGTTAAGTGCATTAAGAGAGGCTGGGTTAAAATTGAACTTAAAGAAATGCAAATTCGCGTATCGGGAACTGGACTATTTAGGTTATCGGGTTAATGAAAACGGTATACGTCCTAATAATGATCACATTAAAACTATCCAGGAGTTCCCAGTGCCAGCAGATCACGACGAGGTAGAAAGATGTTTAGGGTTGTTTTCATACTTCCGTCGGTTTGTTTTTGATTTCTCTAGAATAGCAAGACCGTTAACAGATTTAAGAAAGAATAAAGCTTTTGCTTGGACAAATGAATGTGAAAAGGCTTTCCTTACTTTAAAGCAAAAATTGGTTAGTGGCCCTGTGCTAGCTGTTTATAGTCCCCTTCGCGAGACAGAGCTACATACTGACGCCTGTGCAAGAGGCTTCGGAGCAGTACTTTTGCAAAGACAGGAAGACAATAAGTTCCATCCGGTTGCATACTATTCAAAGTGTACTTCGGAAGCTGAATCTAGGTATCATAGTTTCGAGCTGGAAACGCTTGCGATTATATATGCCTTAAAGCGGTTTCGAGTATATTTGGAGGGAACTTCATTTACAATCGTTACTGATTGCAATTCGCTTGCGCTAACTTTGAGTAAAAAACTGATAAACCCGAGAATAGCAAGATGGGCATTAGAGTTGGAAAATTATGACTACACTATTCGACACCGTAGAGGCGAATTAATGTCTCACGTTGATGCATTAAGTCGTGCACCCTTTATTGCTATGATTGATGGGGGTGATATTGATATGAATATACAGGTTACGCAAACGAGGGACACGAATATACAAGCTATTCGAAGAAAGCTGGAAACAGGAGACTTGGATGATTTTGTGTTAGACAACGGGTTAGTTTTTAGATTAGGCGCTAGAGGACAAATGCAATTATATGTTCCTGCTGAACTAGAAGAGAACGTCATGCGGTTAACTCATGAGAAATACGGCCATGTGGGTATTGAAAAATGTATGAAGCAAATAAAAAAATACTATTGGTTTCCAAATATGCGAGATAAGTTGAACAAATTTATACGAAATTGTCTTAAGTGCATTTTTAACTCAGCCCCACACAGAAAGAATGAAAGAAATTTGTATAATATAGACAAAAAACCTATTCCTTTTGACACACTGCATATTGACCACTTCGGCCCTTTGCCATCAATAAAATCAAAGCGAAAGCATATTTTAGTAGTAGTTGACGCGTTTACAAAATTTACAAAATTATATGCGGTCAATGCCCCAGGCACAAAGGAAGCGTGCTGCGCATTAAACAAATATTTTGAAAACTATAGCAGGCCACGGCGAATAATTAGTGACCGCGGAACATGTTTTACGTCTAACGAATTCAATTCATTTTTGTCAGAGCGCAACATTGTGCACGTAAAAACTTCTGTAGCGTCGCCTCAGTCAAATGGTCAAGTGGAGAGATTAAATAGAGATTTAAGGGCTATGTTGGCTAAATTATCAGAACACATGGAACACTCCGATTGGGTCGATAAACTGACAAAGGTAGAATTTGCTATTAATAATACAGTTCACAGTGCAACAGGGCATTCACCAAGTAGGTTGTTGTTTGGAGTAGAACAAAGGGGCGAAATAGTTGATGAACTGACAGAACATTTGCAGGATATGTACACTGAAAGAGAAGATCTGAGTTTAATTAGGGAAGAAGCAAAAGAATCCATTGAGAAGTCTCAATCAAGCAACCTGAAATATTTTAATGAGCGTCACAAACCAGCCAAGTTATTCGCGGTGGGAGACCTAGTAGTCTTAAAGAATGTCGACACATCAGCTGGTGTAAACAAAAAATTAATACCAAAATATCGTGGACCATATGTGATTCGGAAACAGTTGGGTAATGATCGTTATGAAATATCTGATGTAGAAAATTGTCAAATTACACAAATGCCGTATAGGGGCACAGTTGATTCTAGTCGCTTAAGAAAATGGTTGGAACCTAGGGATTATGATAATGTCGTATGGAACTCTGAAGGCAACACTAGTGAATATGAAGATTATGAGTTTTTAGATGAAGATCTTTTGGTACAAGATTGACAATCGAGGTCGATTGTATTGTCAGGTCGGCCGAGATTGTAGTGATCTGTCATCTGGCTACTCTTAATTTAAGATTGCAACTCTGTGTTATTATCTAGCTACTCTTATCTTTAAGTAACAACTCTGTGTTATTGAACATAGGTTTATAGAAAATGCAACCATGTTTGGATTAGCATATCCGGGGTATTATATTTTCGGCATTAGAAGAATAAACACATTGCATATTAAAACTAAATTAAAAGTGTTTCAATTCATCGATTTACATTTGCTCATTATAAAAGTAATTTTATTTTTTTAATGTTTTTTAGATAATTATTTGGCAAAATTTTAATTTATTATAAAAAAAACTTGAACTGTCATTTTATGATTTTTCCCCGATGAAGAATGTGTGTTCCGAAATTAATTTATGTTGGCCATAGTTTTATACAACAGAAAATTTAATAACAATAATAAATTTAAAAACAAAATATTTGTTCCTGTTTTTTTTTTTAAATTTTAGATATATGTAAACTATAAAATATTTACAAAAACTGTTTTTTACCAATCGCTTACCATTACCAATTTTACAAAAAAAAAAATAATTGCCATATAGTCAAACATAAATTTCCATCGCCAAAAGGATTAAAAAATGTCAATGTTTGACAAGAAAACGCCACATTTGAAAGGCGGAGAACAATTTAAATTTTCCTTTTTTGTTTTTTATAACTGCGAAGTACAAGTCTTCAGATCATTATTGGTTTGGCGCATATGTCAAAAAGTCGTAGTGAAGAAAAACGACAAGGAAGATTTACATGAAGTTTTCTGAAAATATAACCGATAGATTTTTTTTGTATTTTCACCACTGCTTCTGTCATATGTTTTGAAGAAAAGTTAATAGTATTTTATTGAAAGTGAAAATTATTGTTTTGTACTGCCACTTTTCTAATATTATTTCCAAAAAAGAAGTTTTTTGTGCTGCATACGTATATTAAATGCTGTGCATTGAGCTGTTGGCATTTTGTTTTGCTTTTACTATTTTGTTTTTCTAACGGCAAAGAAGCGAATCAAGATTAAAATTTATTTTCTTGTTGTCAGTTTATTTTGCTTTCGCTTTAACTACTTTTAACTCTTACGGCAATGAGTAATTTGGAGCATTCGCCAAACAGTAACTCATAGAACAAAACAATACTTAATACACTTTAAAATAGTTGATATGGAGCAAAATTAATGCCTAATATCTCAGAAATCAAACATTTTCGTGGAACAGGTTTTGGATTCAGAAAGCGGGTAATCAAAATATATATACCCCATACCTAGCTAATTTTTTTAAATGCTCGGTAGGTGAAACCAATAATGAGCTGATGAAATTTCGTTGAAAGACCACATACAAAAAGTTTTAATTTATAAACTTTTAATAAACTGAATTTAAAATGGAAATTTGGTTGATTTTACTTTTTTTAAGACAGAAATATTTTTATGAACAAGGTTTCATGTTATTTTTTCCAATATGTGAACGAATTACATTTCTTGATTTTACTTAATTGTTATTTAACTATAAGTTGTATTTCAATGCATTTTTAAATAAATTTTAATGTTTTTTTAAATAAACAAGAGGCATTTTAAATTTGGTTATATTTTCAACCTACTAATAGAAACATAGGATACTACTATTTTTATCAACGGGTAGATGTGAAGTAGGCTGCAGTTGCAATCTAGATTGCAATGGCCGTCTGGAAGAAGTTCGGCGAGAAAATCTTAACCCGTGGAAATCTGGAGATTTTTATGAAATAACAGTGGTACGGTGGCAGAAAAATAAACTAGGTAAGTTAGGGAATTGGATAAACAGTGACGATATTGATAGATAGTAGATGTGTGCTAAAATGTAATTTTTATGTTTAGTGGCGGTTGTTGGAAGAACATAAGTAACAGAGTTGGACGCAAATAAAGGTACAAAGTTGTGAAAACTTGGAAGCGAGAGGTGGAGAGACTTTGAGACTCGCCAAGGGTCTTGCCCTAGCGTTTTGGTAAGAGCACCACCGAGGCTTAAGGACGACAACACCACGTCCACCTACGACATGTCACGGGCCGAGCAAAAACGATAGCAGGAACCTTACCAAATCAACCAAGCTGCAATAAAGGCACAGTTCCAAACACAAAATTGTCACCTTGATTTCGACTCCACATTAACAAATCCATCTTAATGTTTCCATCGACACAAAATATTCAGCATCTACAATATTAAAAACTACATATTCCAAATTATCAACAAAAACCATGTTAATTTTTCGTCAAGATAAGAATAAACAACGACAATATAAGCGGTTATCAATAAAACCATCTAAAGTATCCATCGATAAAAGATGCAACAGAATTCAAATTAATACTTACTCCTGGAAAAAGTCAATGCAACAAAAACACCAAAACGATTCCGTCCCTCCAACGTGTTGGCAACACCAATAAGTGCAACAGTTAAAAAAATAAACAAATAAAGACAAAAGCAAGTAAGTAAACGTTTAACAACGATGGCAAAGAAAATATCAGAAGCCTAAGAACAAATACAAATTTTGAAGAGCGCAGACGATAATTATATATATGGATCCATCATCAGGAATCGTATACCCGATTACAACCCAATTAAACTACAACAGTCAGGTTTCAACATTCTACAGACTTTAACAACCTAGTGTATAAAATAAATACCCCTAATGTAAAATTCCAACCATCAATCTGTGTATAAGTGGCAACAGTTCTTTAAAATTTTTTGACAAAAAGTGAAAACAAAACAATGTAAAAGACAAACCCTGTGTCCAACAGTAGTCTAGTATCCAAAAGTACAACGACAAGTCGAAACCACGATAACAATTTAAATTGACCGCGACAGCCTCGGTTCAATAAGGCAACGGTGGTAAATCGAAAACAGCAACGTCATTGGAACAACACTTAGGCATTGTGCAACAACAACGATAAACTTACATAGAACAAACAACAGATCACAAAGGTTAGTCACAACACTAAAACCGCATCCAGTGCAATGATCAGCAAACTCGAAGCGTACAACAACAAACCATAACGTCATCGGCAACTAAGGAACAACTACCATCTGACTAGGAGAACACAGTACAACACATCCAGTCCTCAATCTACAAACCCATAGCTCAGATTAGTACCGGTAGTATATTAGTAGTTTATTTTAATGTTTATTCAGATAAATAGTTTTGTTTAAGAAATGTTGTTCAAATCAAACCAAGGCTATGTTCACACCTAGCACATATTTGACGTCGTACACGTTATCCGGGTTATGAATAAAAAAAGGGAAGAATGTTTATCTAAGTTTAATAAACGGTCACGGCTTTAAACATCATAGAATAATTTCTAAATTGTCGTGCACAATTGTTGTAGCATACATATAAAAATTAAATAGATCATAAGAATAGTTGAAAATAAATCTAAAGTTATATCAATTTTAGATGTTTGTTAGATTTGAGCATACCTTACGTCTGTCAGTCCTTACCAACACCATGAGTGAGTTCTGGTTTTAACGTTTCTAAATCTTTTAGTTTTCTTTTGACCATTTCTTTTGCCTAATACAAAAAAGAAAAAAATACACTTATATTTGACCACGTACATAAACAAATGCGAATCTACCTACGCATAGTATACCCCTCGCGAAGAAGTTATTCTTTCGTAACTTTACGCGTTTTTAATTTAATTCGTTGTCTAGTTGGACGGTTTTATTTTTTTGTTATGCAAGATGGTTCTATAAATAACTAAGGTACGAATAAGTGTTACTCACCAATATTTACATCGATAAACGTTGTGGCCTCCTCTTTCTCGATGCGGTGGTGTCTCTTTATCAAAGCAAATTTAGTTATTTATAGGATATCTTGCATATACTCGATTTCTATTTGCTAAGGGTACATAGGTAGGTTTTTACTAATGGCTAAGGTTAAACGCTCATGAATATATTGTTGTTTGTTGGTAAATAGCGAACTCGGACAATAACTCCTAGATGGTGATAATATACAGTTTAGCCGGAGGTTTCAAAAGTTCCAAAAGAGTTACTTTCGGACAATAAATTAGATATGTGGCACGTTCTATTTTCCGTCCGTACAGTGTTTGGTTTTCTATTTACTTTGCTTTTAGGTTAACAATATAGATGGAATCTATACACGTGTAAAAAAATTCGCCAAAATGTCTGCCGTTAACGGGGCCAAGAGCCCTTCTTTTGGTAAAATATATTTTTGCTGTTGAGCAGGCAGATAACTAATAATTCCTTCCTTATCTTGACCAGACTCTGTTGACTCAAACTTAAAACAATTTATTTAGGTGTTAATCTGAACCTAATGAAAAATTATAAAAGAACATTCCTGAGCTTAGTACGCTAAATATAGTTCAAACTCACCAATATCCAGGGAATGGATTATAACCAAAAAAAGTTATTATTCCAGATAAAAATTCCACCAACTTTTAAAAATACGTTTCCCGAGAAGGAGATGGGAATCTCTTCGGTATCTACAATTTGTCCCTCTTTGATCAATAAATATAATTTGGATAACTTTTTTGACAATTATTTTTAAGACGTCAATCTACCAAGAAATCTTCAACCAAAAAAAGAAGTCAAATCTGTTTCAACCCACCAGTTGACTTTTACAAGAATGTTACCACAGGAAAACTCGATTAAATCACGAACCGTATGGCAACTTTATTGACCCACCGAATATACGTCTTAAAATTACTTTGTCTCCTTTGATAGATTATCGATTACCACATACACTTGGTATAAAGAAACTAAATATATTTTTTGGTTAAAGGGTTTTTTTCTGTGATTTGTAACAATTTGCAAAAAAGGAATGATTAAGTGGCACGTTGTAATAGGTATAAAAGTTAATTCCACTATCATATGTAACGTGGTGTATGGCATTGAGGGCTAGGTATAAGCAAAGACTATAGATTTATAAAGATGTTGCACTTAGTACATTTGGAATTGACAAAAATGTTGTGCTTCTTAACGATGAGGGGGGGAAGTAACAAGGAAAGCAAAAACTTCGTGCTCACATTTAGAAAACTGGAGAGAGCAAAAAACCACATGCATTAATACATGCATACACATGTTTTTTGTTTTTGTGTGTGCGTATGTTTTTTCGTTAAAACCGGTTTTCATGCTCACATTCAGAAAACTGAAGAGAGCAAAAAACCACATACATGCATCAATACATACATACATACACATGTTTTCTGTTTTTGCAAACCAACGTGTGTGTGTATGTTTTTTTCGTTAAAACAGGTTTTTGGTATTTTTATTTTTTAAGTGATTTTGTTTTGTTTGCAAGCAATTTATGTGCAAATAACCTACGTAAGAACAAATGCGACCGATTGCTTAATTGGTAGGGTAAGAATATGTGTTTTATTGTTGTAAAAATGAAATTATAACGATTCGAACCGAATTATTATTAAAATTTTTAGACAATTCAACTATGTAGGTATGTTCTTATAATATGTGTATGTATGTATCAAACGAATTTATTATAAAACAAGTGTGTTTTCTTAGGACGTGTGTGAGGTGATAGAAAAGAGCGAATGCAAGTAAAATGTTGACACTTCTGAAATTAATGAAATTTCAATAGCCCTGGGGGCTAGTAGAAATTTTAAAACAACCAACAAAATTTCTGACAAGCAGCAAATCGCAAATTGTAATTGAAAAAGTCAAATAAAAACGTTTAAAAAATTTTGTGAATTCAAAACAAAAATATAAAATAAAATGCATAGAGCCACCTGCAAAAAAATTTTATTTTCCTAATTTGTTCATTATTTTATACAGTACTTTTCGTTTATAGTCATTTCCATTGTTAGTCACATTAGCTATATAGTCCATTTAATCTTTATTTTTGCCGCTATACAGAAGATTAATAGAAAGTATTTACGTTATAGTCCATTTAGCGATATAAGCACATTTACAAAAGTAAAACAAATTATTAACGTTTTAGTCACATAAGCCTAAGTTTTTTATTTGTTTCTGAAGTTACAAACCATATCAAAGAATCAAGAAATTAATCGTTTACTTTTTCTTATCAACTCTCCAATCGAAAAAAATTAGTTTTTGTGTTTGGTAACAGTGATGAAATATCTTATTATTGTTGTAACTTTTTTAAAACAGTTTGCAACTCTGTTGCAAAGCTATAATCCCGCTGTCAGTGTTGTTAATATGATTTTTTATTTTATAAATTCATATTAAATTCGCCAAAAATCTGCAAAAAATTTTCAATATTTAGCATTATTCCAGTAGTGTGTTTTTTGAACGATTTAAAATAAATCGGGCATGCTCTGATAATCGTAAAACGCTTAACATTCTTACTTGAAATCGTATAATATGTGTTCTGTAAATCGCAATAGCACGAAGTTTGACGAATTAAAATTACAAAAGTATGCTGAAGGAAACTAGAATTTTTGTAAGAAACTATGGCAGATCGCAAGCATAACGCACGAGTTTCCGAACACTGTAAAATAAATCTGGTGTTTTGCTTTTTTAAATCGTGCGAATATCATACCAAGGCTGAATATCTTAAAAGTTAGAACTTCAGAGATCAGTGAATTGAATTTTGCAAAAATAGTAATTTAAGAAATTTTTAAAATTCCATTTAATATACAATCAAACGCGATTAAATTTTTAGAATTTATTTTCCAAAATAAATTAAAAATTTACTTGTTTTCTTGTAGAGATCCGAAGTTTGATAACTTTTGGCAAGGAAAATGTCTGAAAATGAAGCTTAAGCTTTATTCCAAGTTTCTAAAGCAACTATTTTAAAATGTGTTTAATGTAATTATATGGCAATATTATCAATTTTTCGATTTGCGATTTTAAAATTTGTTAGAAATTTAAAGAAAAAACTATAGCCTTGCTCCTAATTTTTTTTTATATAATTAAGAAAGAAAGGTAAATTGCTTTTCATAAATCGCTACCTTTTTTAAATTTTGCCAAAAATTTACATATGTATGTGGCACACATATACACATGTGAACTAGGCGTATAGTCCTTCTAGCGATATAGTCCACGATTTGTGACTATAAGCAAAAAGTACTGAACATAGTATTTTTTTAAATATTTTAACACAACGTCAAAATTTTATATCGTCAAAAAAGATATAATTTTTTCCAACGATATTTTTCAAAAAAGTTCTTATAATGTAGACCATAACCAAACAAATAGTAGTTAATATAACATACACTGTCCCGTGTTCGAGCACTAGTATATTTATAAACATAAATTCTAAGGTGTTTTTTTTTAGGAATTTTGATAAATTAACTTGTAAATACTGCAATACATACATAGCTATGTATTAGTATAATTAAAATGGGAAATAGATTAGAAACAAAAGAAAAGTTTTAGGCACCATATCGGTGTAGCCACAGTTTTTTTTAATATATAAGTTTGGCAACATGTTGTTATCCCTAAATGGATTAACATAGGTAATTTAATTGCAGTTGATTTCGTTGACTCGTCTATAAATGTGGTATACTACCGTAGTCCCATATTTTGAATATATCCTTTTTTATCTAGGTATACGATGAAAACGCATTCTTTATTTCGTTAAAATATATCATTTCACACAGCAGAAACATGAATTTTTTCCCCACATGGAAATACTTTGTTACCATAGTACTTTGCTACCGTTTCACACACGCCCTAACTATTTACCACGAGTATTTAGGTAATAATTTTACTTATTGGCTCTTTACAAGTTTAATGGATACAAATTTTAACTTTTTCAGTATGTAATCGATGATTTGAAGGTACTTAAATGTTTCCCATGTGTATTGCTTCCGTCATAATATAAGGAAGGACTAGTAAATTTAACATCTCCATCCTGTCTTTATAACATACGTTATTCTCCGCAAACCAAAAACTATAAATAAATTAATAAATTTTTCATTTTCATTGCTTTATTTAGTAAAAATATTTTTGCAGACTTTTATAAGAATTCAACAAACTTCTAAAATTAAGACTTCGAAAGCCTGATTATTTTTCATAATTTGTAATAATTATTTGTTGTAATAATAAATAAAATTGGATTTTTCCTCGGAAACAATTTAATAATTTGTCATATAATACAATTTTAACAAAAAAAACATTTTCATACATTTTTAAACAAAAAAATAAATAAAATTTCAAGATATTACGTGCACACACATCAAACTGGCTCTTTATGAAAATCAAAAGCATTTTGATTATGTCGCCATGTCGCTTTAGTAAACACAAAAATATCTTGTATAAATAATCAGTTAATATTTTTAGAAAAAATATTTTTTATAGGTATTCCTACAATTGTTTAAATTTAGACAATAACAGCATTTGAACTTCGATGCAACTCGATATAGTTTCATCTGTACAACAATAAAACACATATTATTGCCCTACAATTAAAAATCGGTCACATTTCCTTTCACACAGGTTGTTTGCACATAATTGCATGAAAACAAAAATTCTTTTGTTAGGTTTTTTCTTTATTTTTACTTAAATGTGTCTTCAACAAAAAAAAAACTTCTTATAGTTTTTTTTTTACTTTTTTATTTGCCATGTACATACATACACACACGCGTGTACACATACATATGCGCTGAAAGATGAGAAATAAAAGTTCTCTGAGAGTAATAAGTTCTCTGAGCATCAAAGTGGCAGTAGTCGTACTGCCGTTCAACAAATTTAGCACTGGCCGTACAATGTATGGCAGTGGGATATCTTTATATATTTATAGTCTTTGGTATAAGTTAGATGAGGATACATATTCGTTGTTGTAAACATTTTATGTTTATAAACATTACCTATAAATTTTAAGAAAATGATAATATTAATGGAATGTTGCTTTCGATACGTTTGGAAGAATAATTGTTACGAAAACTTAAATGATATTTAAAATTTTTTCCCATTTTCTTTTTCGTTTTATGCAAAGGCGAAAACTATGAAAAAAAAAATGTTTTTGTGCAAAAATATCCTTGGAAAATACAATGAATTATTATGAATTAAAAAAAAAAGTTCACCACACTCTACAGCACCTATTGATCTCTGTAAAGCACGGAAACCTCGTAAAGGAATACGTAATGAGCCCGTAGCAAATTGCAAAAGTCTAGCAGGCATTTCCGATGAATATGATTCAACCACCTTTAAAAGATGGAATAACAAAAATAAGCAAAATCATTAATTTTTTTTTTATAATTAACAACAACAAAATATAGTAAAACTTAGCTGCCAAAACAATATACATAACTTGTTTATCCTCTTGTGTGCAATGTTCCAGTTCTCAATAACCTCTTGAAAAATTAAATTAACTAACTTGTTTAATTTCTATTGAACTTCAAAAACCTTTACGGCCATATTCATAAAAAATTCTCATTTTAGGTATAAAGTATGAAATAGTTATTAAAGACTTTTTGTCTTATGGACCACTTATAAAAAATTGTATTCATAAACGAACAATGACAGCCTTATAACTATTAAATGATTACAGCACATTTAGAATTTGTGTATGGCAACTCCTTTATATCTAATTGTTGAAGGCGAATTAAATTCGCCTTGTAATTGCCATTGCATTGCTAGTGATGCATAAAATCAAAATACGATTGATTTGATAATCTATAAAAAAAAGTTTAATAATATAAAATAAAAACATTGTACTATGGAAGTAAATTTCGGTATTATTTTAGTTTCTGAAAATGTGGTTGTAAAAAAGTTTTATTAAAATCGTCGTATAAACCAATATCTATATATATAAAAATGAAATTATGTGTGTTTGTATGTTTGTATGTTTGTCGCTTTATAGACTCCGAAACTACTGAACCGATTTTCCTGAAATTTTTACAGTAACATCACGTGAGCCCTAAAAATAAAATAGGCTACTTATTTTTTCGATAGGGGCAGGGGAATTGGTACCCCCCATAGGATGCCAATATTATACTGAACCGATTTTCCTGAAATTTTTACAGTAACATCACGTGAGCCCTAAACATAAAATAGGCTACTTATTTTTTCGATAGGGGCAGGGGAATTGGTACCCCCCATAGGATGCCAATATTATACTGAACCGATTTTCCTGAAATTTTTACAGTAACATCACGTGAGCCCTAAAAATAAAATAGGCTACTTATTTTTTCGATAGGGGCAGGGGAATTGGTACCCCCCATAGGATGCCAATATTATACTGAACCGATTTTCCTGAAATTTTTACAGTAACATCACGTGAGCCCTAAAAATAAAATAGGCTACTTATTTTTTCGATAGGGGCAGGGGAATTGGTACCCCCCATAGGATGCCAATATTAATTATCGCATATCTTAAGAGCCGCTGCACGCATTTTGCTGAACTTTTTGTAGTAGGATCTTCTGAGCCCCGGAATTGAAATAAAATAGCAGCGGGGGTATAGGAATACCCCATAGGACGCCAATGTTTAACATCGCATATCTTAAGAACTGTAATAGTGAGAATGTTCAAACTTTCTAAAAGTCACTCTTATGGTATACTACACTTTTGAAAATAAAAATAAAGCGGGTAGGCGCAGGGGGGGAAATACCTCCCATAGGATGCCAGTGTAGCGAAGCGCACCGGGTTAAGCTAGTTTTAAATAAAATTAAAAAAGCATTCGATTAAAAAGTTTGTTTACATTTTGTTTACATCTCTATAATGTTTTGTTAAATTATCGTTAAATATTTTTTGTGAAAAGCGGATATCAACTGAAATTTATTTAAAATTAAATACACTTTTGCAATAAAAATGGATCAAGGTGATGAAAAACGTTTAGGAGCGAATTGGAAAATATGGTAAGTAAATAGGAACATACATACATACATAATTTGTACATATACATACATATATGCATGTATGGTAAATGCTTTGACTTTATGCTTTTAAAAACTTTGTTAATGTTATAACTTATTTATATTTAAGGATGTAAAATTAAATAAGCATCAATCTAAAAGAATTAGATCCGAAAATTGGAATGATGCAGACAAGGTATTAAGAGTTGTATACATACAATTAATTTAAATAACAAAAATTATGGTTAACTTACTTTTTTTTATAGGAATTACTAAAAGAGTTAATAAAGAAGAGGGTCAAAGAAATTGAAAACAAAAACACCGATACAAACACCAACCAAACAAAGAAAAGAGCCTGGAATGACATTGAAAACAAGTAAGTTTAGTGTCATTAAGAGTGGACATGTACGACTGGCTTATGTATGTATAATGAAATCAACTTTTTTGTTTGCAGTTTCAACAGTTAATGTTCATGTAAGAAACTTACAATAGGACAAATGAAATCACAGTGGACAACAATTAAAATGAACGCAAAAAAAGAGGTGGCCGACTTTCGAGCTAAGTCAAAACAAACTAGAGGAGGACAGGCGCCTACAGAAGTAGCAATGTCAGGTAACGATATTGCAGTATGGCTTCCAAATGAATTTGTGATTGACACAAATGAATTTGATTCAGATGTTCTTCATTCCAAAGTAAGTAAATTGTTTGCCTTTTGTTATTTTTTATAAAATTTGTATTTTTAGGGCGAAGAAGTAAGTTTTGGTAATTCTACTACAATTGATGTTACTATTTCGGATGGTGAAGAAAATTTTATTAACGCTTCGACTAAAAAGCAAGAAGATGCAACAATTCAGTTGCCCAAAAATCTTGCAATATGCAAAAAGGTTTGTAAAAATAAATAGTCTTAAAATTTTAAAAACTAATTTTTTTTTGTTTAAATGTAAAGATCGTTCATCAAAAAATAACGTTGCTGATGAAAGTATTTTAAAAATGACAAATAAGGATTTGGAATATCGTCAAGAACTTCATTTGCTACAGGTAGAAGCTGAAACAAAAATAATAAGGAATTACGATTTGGAATTTGAGGTCTTGCAAGCGAAGTTAAAGTTTTACAAACAAAATACTTTTGGTATGTGTGTATTTTATTATATCATTGGTGCGTAGCACGTAGGTATTTCTATGAGAGACTACATGTATGTATGTATATTCATATTTAATTTAACATACGTAAATTTCATAAAAATAATTATTCTTATTTTTAGTAAAGAATATCAATAATATGCAAAATTGTTGATTCCATTTACAAAAAATAAATATAATTCTAATTGTATTTTTTCTTTTTGCAGATCATACTGGAGTTTAAATATCATTTTTAATTTACTTTTTCATTTTGTTGTTTCAGCAATCTTTATTGTTATATTTTTGTTTATTATTTGTTTTTGAATTTTAATATGGTTTTTAACTTCCTTATATTTATTTATTATCTATTAGTTATTTTTTATTATATTATTTGAATTTATGCTTTCTTTTTTTTATTAACTTTTCTTAATTTTTTTTTTGTTATATTAATATTAAATTAAATTATGTACCTATGTATGTTTAACAGTAACAAAACAATAAAATCCTTTAGCAAAACAAACTTATGCGTCTTTTAATGCGTTTTTTATTAAAAATTATTTTCTACAAATGTTTTTAAAATAGATTTAGCTCTACTATCTGTCGTAGAGGAATAATTGTGATTTTGCATTTTTCCAATATCTCGCTGTTCAACATCTTCAAAATCATCTTGATATAATTAAAAATATATAAAAATTTATTTTATTTTAAATTATTAACAAATCTTATTACCGGGAACTGAATCCTTTTCTTCTATTGCCAAATTGTGAAGAACACCTAAAGCTACAATAACAACTTTTGCATTTGGAAGACCAACAGTCATCCCTCTTAATAAACATCGAAATCTTTGTTTCTGTTCATACATTCACATCGCTTGTTTTTGTTTTCTTTATTTGTTTTCTTTTTTTGTTAATTATTTACGCTGACTCAAAAATTTATTTATTTGCCCAATAATAAACACACACACACACTTGCATAAAAACTTTATGTAAACAAAGAAAATTGTCGCAATAATCCAATGAACCACACTGGTCAATGCACCAATAATAAATTGTAAACTTAGCAATGAATTATAAAAAAAATATCACATGTATGTATGTATGTTTAACTAAATGAGCAGCGTTCCCATTTATCCAAAGGGAACACACTATAAAAAAAAAAAAAAAAAAAAAAAAACAACAACGAATTGTAAACTTAAGGTACGGTCACATATGGCAAATATTAGCCCCAAATATGTTTGCCTTTATTTGGCAAATTTTTTTTCAAAACAATGTAGGTTTAATTTTGTGGTCACACTGCGCACATTTATTTGCTCATATTTGTTTGCTCGAACAGATGTCAAATAGCGGCAAACACACATATTAGCAAACATGTTTTCCATATGGTCACACTTAAAAAAATATTTGCCGAAGCAAAATATTTGACCAAACTGTCAAAATATATATATTTATTTGCCAAAACACTATTATACAAATTGTGATGGAAAATATAGAGGAATTTCTTTCAATTAGAGCGTGTTCTATTTTGATCTGGCAAACCATCTGACATCAGCTGTTTTGCAAGTCGTCTGTTTGTGGAGGCAAATATATATTAAAATCTATTTACTTACACATATTCTTAAAAAAAAAACAAAATTTTTAATTAACTAAAATACAATAAAAAGTGAATATAAATATAAATCAGTAAATAGTTTGCTAATATGAATGTTTTTATGTTATATCAGGTGAAACCAAAAAGGAACGTGTTAAAGCAAAAATGATTAACCTTCTGTAATTGTCAATTTTATGAGACATGTGAAATTACATATGGACTTTACATCTGACAAACCCACCGCAAAATAAATATGGTGTAAAATTGCTTAAACATTTTTGAAAGGTTGAGTTTAAAATCGATTATACATATATGATTTCAGTGTTCTTTTTATATTTCGTAATCCATTTTTGAAATCTTAAAATGGTAATTACTCAAAAAATGGTTTTATATAATAACTAGCATTTAACCCGCTACTTCGTTAGCATCTCCTTTTCTTTCGTGAACATATTACGCCAAAGTTTATGTTTCTAGGTTTTAACCAGCTACTTTGTAATAGGTACGATTTTCACCTCTTAAACGTTCGAATTTCGAAAATGTACCAAATTTTTATTTGTATTTTTTAGATACGTTATGAATGTGATATAGTTTTTATTTTAATGTTTATTGGTTTAAAAGATAGATGGCATAGCAAAAAAGTTTAAAAATACAAGTTTTACCCGTTTACTCCCCAAAAAGGCCGAATTTCAAAAAAGTACCAAGCACCTGTCCGCTTATTTTTTTTTTATTGAACAACAATAAGTACTAAATTTTTGACTAAAAAAAAATGTTTTGTAAAAAAGTACCAAAAATAGTTACGGTTTTTACCCCTTAAACGTCCGAATTTCGAATAAGTACCAAATTCGTATTTGGATTTTTTAGATAAGTTTCAAATGTGATATAACCCTTATTTCTCTTATTATGGGTGACAAAAAAGTACCAAAATACAGGTTTTACCCGTTTACTCCGTTAAAGGGCTGAATTTATAAAAAGTACCAGACACCTGTCCGCTTATTTTTCTAAAGAACAACGATAAGTATGAAATTTTAGTTTTAGAGATATAAGGTTACCGAATTTACCCGTTTTTACCCCCTAAACATTCGAATTCCAAAAATCCCGTCTTTGTGATCGATTTGGGGAGAGCTAGCCCTGGTCCAAATTTCTGGCGATGATGAATCAGTGAGTGAATCAGTAACGTTACAATTTTATATCTATAGATTAGATAACTTTTTTATCTTTGGTCCAAGGCAGTAACCGCACGACGATTTGGCTACAACAACAAAAAATACTGAAAATCAAAAACGAATTTAATGTAATTCCAAAATCATGTGTTTTTTTTAATAAATAAATTAGATAAATGTTACATTTTACAAAAATATTATTACAATACTTTGTGTTTTTTTATTTGATTTTAGTGGTATTTTTTTTTTAAGTTGTTCCCAACAGCAGTTATTTGCTACTGTTTGCTCTTACAAAATAATTGTAAGAACAAATATTTGTTTGCTTAAAATACAGGCAAATATTTGTTTTTGAGTGGTCACATTAAAAGCATTTTTGTTTGACAACAAACAAATTTATTAGCCCAAAATCAGCTGTTTTCGTGTTTGTCGCAAATAAATATTTTGTGGTCACATTACGGCAAACAAATATTTGACGTTTTTCGGCAAATTTTTGCCATATCTGACCGTACCTTTAGCAATAATTTAGTATTTAAGAAAGAAAATTTATCAATAAAATTGTCAGAAATTCACAACTCGTTAGTGTCTCGACTTCTTTCCACCTTTTCTCCGCTGCAACCAAGTTCAAGTGCTTGAGTTGCTCCAAACTTTATCTTGGTGATCCTGCCTCGATAAAACACCCAACACAAATTCATTGAAGGACAAAAGAGTCCACTCAATATACAGTTTCCAAACCCCAAAACATCGTTCTACTGTATTGCGAGTGGCGATGTGAGCAACATTATATTTAATTTCCTTTTCATTTTGAGGTTGATGTAATGGAGTAAATATATATGGTGTCAATTTGTAGCCTGAATCACCGATTAATCTGCCGTTAAATTCACCACTTTCAAATCTCTGTTTAATATTTGACTTGTTGAAAATTCTGCAATCATGAGTACTCCCTCTCCATCTTGCTACTATATCCCGGATTTTTAAATTTACATCACATATTACCTGTAGAAAAGCAAAAAATAAATAAATTTTGCAAATATGTTACAAAATGTTTTTCATACTTGCACGTTTAGAGAGTAATTTCCTCTCCTATTTATATAATATTGTGCAAGTTTCCCACCCGTCTTTTTTATTCTAATATGTGTTCCATCGATGGCACCAATTACTCCCGGAAAATTTCTAATAGCTTTAAACTCCCTCATTGTCATAGCTTCCTCTTCTAAAGATGTTGGCATTTTTATTATATTTCTGCCATAACTAGCTAATGCACGGGCAACTCTTATACAAATTCGGGACACGGTTGGCTGTGAGAGACCATGTAAGTCAGCAGCGTCATCTTGATACTAAGAAAAGTATTAAAGAAAAAACAAAGTCGATTTTAAATATTTACTTACCTCCCCACGACCCCAACAACGCAACGCAATCAATATCTGAAGTTCGACAGACGTCCCACATCCTCTGCTATCCAATGCGATGTTGTCTTTCAATAATTCTACAATTTTTCGGACAGTGGATTTTGTAAAGCGATATTTTGCTTTAAATTGTTCATCCGGAATAGAGAAAGGATTTGCTCTTTGCTTATAATTTTTGCGTTGCCTATAGTTTGCAATTTCAGTTATGGTTTCTGAAAATGTGTACAAATTATTTAGTAAATTGTTTTATTTCGAATTAATTGGCTCACCTATTTGACGAATTCTATTTATTATCTTCATACTTGCACGTAAAACACTTTTATTACTAATTTCAATGTAAAGCACTTTTATTACTATTTTTAAAAAATATTTTTCGCAAATTGTAAACATATGTTTGAATAAAATGGCAAAATGTTATTTTATTGTTGGTTTAAAGAAGGGTAAGGTCTACAATAAATTTTTTGTTTTTATTTATGGTTTATTGAAGGTTCAATAGGCTATTAATCATTTATGAATACAAAATTTTCAATATTTTCTTTTAAACGGTTAATGAGCCCCTTATAAATGTTTATGAATACGGCTGTTAACTTCTTGTAATGATAAAAATTGTTGTTCAAAACCCCGCATAAATCTACATAATTTACAACAGTTTTACATATTCTCGTTTATTATCATGTGCTTTAGTTGTAATAAACTATGATTTTTTGCACTAAATGTAGAATAAACAGAAAAATTTATTTGTTTTTATATGTTCAACTAATATGTTGACATTCATTCTTAAATTTGCCTCGACAAAATTATTTAATAAAACAATTTTAGTGTTGTAATATTTCATTTTGCGGGTTATTTCCAAAAATACGATTTAGTTTTGACAACACTGATTAAAATAAATGTACACTCCAAAGCCGGTTGACATAAGCTGTGTTCATTTACTAAAAATTGTTACGCATTTGTAACAATTGTTACTGGAAAGTGTTCATTAACCAAAAAAATGTGCAAGTTGAGAGCGTCAAAAGAGAGAACAAAATTGAAAGACAAAAAAATTCTTTAAAATTTTTACTGGTAAAATTTTTACTTGCAAGAATTTTTTAAACTGCTGTTTCATGTTTAAGTTTACAAAACAAACTTTTCCAAAAGTAGTTTTAAATAAGGATATTTTGCAAAATTTATAAGCTAATGTTGATTTTTAAAATTATTAAAAATATTTATGCGATAAGAAATCATACTTAGGACAGGTATTTCGATATTTTTATTGATAAATAAAATAACGATCTTGTTAAAAAATCCCTTATGTACTCGTATTTTGTTTTGCTTTTAAGCGATCATGTGTTGTTATTAGAACTGTAAGTATAATGGTTACCTAGATACCCGATACTTAACACTATTGCAGTATAATACCCCATTAGTTAAAAAATTTGTTTGCAAATTAAATTATTTACAAAATTAAAGATTTTTATTGATTATAAAATAATTTGAGATATTCTCAATGTTAACTTTATGACCGTCATGTTTATTAAGAAACAAACACCAAAGAAATGCATTTGGACCAAGTAAAACGGGCATGAAGTAGATAATGTGAATATCTAAAATTATTTTTTAATAAACCATAATTTAATCTGCTACCTCGTTACCTTTCCTTCGTGGTCATATTTAAATGCCAATGTTTGTTTCTAAATTTTAAAAAATATACCAACGTTAAAGGTTCTCATTTACTCAGGACCTTGCACCTTTAATTTTATGTTTCTAATATATATTAGCAAATTAAAAAGGAACCACTTGTAGAACGAAAAAGTAAAACAAAGACATTGTGGTGTTGGAAGTGGTGTTTCTAGTGTAAAGTATGTCCTTGTGTATTGGATTTTTATTCCCTATAGCCCTTGGTTAGTTTAACTAGCTGTCAGGGTTTCAGCTGCTTGGATAGGCGTTCAAAGGAACTGCCGAAAGATAGGAGAGCTTGTAATTAAAAATGCAAGGCAAGTTATTGCCGATATAGATTGATAATTTCAAGTCTACTTTATTTTTAATTTACATGCACTTAAATACTATTCATGAGTTTTTAACTTAGCCTGTCTTACTTATTCTACTTATCGATAAAGTTCTAGCTGTCTTTGTCGATATTATGGACATATGCATAATTACCCTGATTACAATTGCTTTGACCAATAGGAATATTTGCGGTTACACTCATTCCTATTTGTCACTCAATTTACAATTCTTATTGAGTAGAATTGTTCGTTTGTTTTATCATACTTATGCCCTAATTAACTTGCATTCCAATCAATGTGTGTCGATTGGTAAATGCCGTTATTTGATCTTGCATAATTACCCTACTCTATTTAGGTTGGTGTGTATAGATTTAAGAGTAGTTTAAGGGTAGGCGGTGGCAACTTATGAGGTACACTACACCCTCACCGCTAAGAGAAAAATTAGGGGATTGATTTTTCTTGATATATTCATAGTACCGACAATATTTGTAAAATAGTTCTTAATTTCTATTTACATATGTTATAGTTTTACAAAGTAATTCTTATATAGTATTTAATATTTTAATAGTTTTATAATATGTATTTACATGAGTTATAGTTTTTAAAGTAGTTCTTAATGTAATTAATATTTAATTTATAATTATTTAATTATTTAAAAATAGTAGTAAAAATAGTATTCTTATAGTACTTAATTATTGTCTCTTAGGCCTATATATGGTTTTAATTGATTATTATGAAATTCTTTTTCAATTCCGTGGTAGTCTATTATAGTATTTACACCGTTTTTTCTAATAATTCTATATGGGCCTTTGTACGGGCTTTGATTCTTTTTCCTATTCTCTACTTTTATTAAAACTAAATCTCCTATATTTAGATTTAAACTTTTATTATATCTATCTTCTAAATTTCTTTTTTCTTTTATTTTATCTGTGAAATCTTTAGCTCTAATCAAAGAATATTTTAATCTTTGTTTCAGCTCTTTTGCATAGTCATCATAATTGTATATTTTGTTATTATCAGTTTCATAAAATTCTGATGGTAGGCATGGCAATCTACCATATACCAATTCAAATGGTGTGTAACCAGTGTCTATGTGTGGAGCCGTGTTGTAGGCAAAAGTAAAATAGTTTATCCACTTATCCCATTCGTAATCATTTGCTGTTGTCAGCAAGAATTCATTGAGAACCCTGTGATTTCTTTCTACCGCACCCATTGTTTCATGGTGGTAAGGGGTTGAAAATGTTTGTTTGATATCGAGTAGTGAACATATGTTATGCATGAGTTCGTTTTTGAATTCTGTCCCGTTGTCTGATTTGAGCATCTTAAATTTACCGAATTTTAAAATTAATTGTTCTACAAGTGTTTTGGCAGTTGTAAGTGCGTCTTTTGTTGACATTGGGTGAGCAATAATGAATTTTGTTAGCTCGCATTGCATTGTCAATATGTATCGGTATCCGTTTGAAATACGAAGAGGTCCTACAGTATCAATTGATATTGTTTCAAAACTGTTGCTCGGTGTGTCCGTTATTGTAAGTGGTTCTTTAATGTGTTTGGTTTGTTTGTTTATAGTACACTTGTCACAGTATTTTACGAATTGCTTTACCATCTTATTCATGTTTTTCCAAATGTATCGCTGTTTTAATTTAATAATTGTTTTTCTTATTCCTAAGTGGCCTGCGTGTGTGGCATTGTGGAATTCATCGATGAGTTTATATTTCAGTATGTCATCTGTTATTCTTGTTGGGGCATTGTAAATTAATATTTTTAGTTGAGGACTTTTGTTGTTTATTCTTATCTCTGTATAGGCTTCTTTAAAATCTTTCATTGTATATACTTTAAATATCTTATCATTCTTTGCTAGCGCTAATTCTTTTATATTTTCCTTGTTCATTTTAGATATCAGTTTCCTCAGAATCGAATCTAGTTTCGCTGAGTTATCACTGAATCTTGCATGCATATTATTATCATTTTGTATGTTTTTGGCATGTAACTTCTTCATAATCGAATCTTGTTTCGATGAATTATCATTACATCCTTTATTCATATGATTATTATCTTGGGTACGTGATTTCTTCATAGTCGAATCTTGTTTCGATGAATTATCATCACGCCCTATGTGCACAACGTTATCTTTTATATATATATCTATATCCTCTATATTTTCAAATTTATTAAACTGTACTTTCTTCATTTTCTTGACGTCATTTATGGATGTGCATTCCCATATTAGAAGTTGATCAGACTCCTGAGAGATGCATTTTTCCACATTATTTCTATACGCGTTGCTTCTATCCGGATTATTTCTATACGCGCGCGCTTTATTCATATCTATTTCTTCATTTGCCTCATTATTTGTAACTTTATTTGCCTCTTTTTCATTTCTCTTTGTCATTGCCCTCGTAGTTATTAGTATTCTTTTTTCTTTCTCATCATTTTCTAACGGTATCATTTGTTTTAGTACGTCTGAGTTTATTTCTATCCTTGATAATGCGTCCGCATTAGTGTTAATTTTTCCTTTCTTATAAATTATCGTGAAGTCATAATCGCTTAAATCTAGTCTAATTCTTGTCATTTTTGATGAAGGATTCTTATGTGAAAATAGTGATATCAATGGTCTATGGTCTGTTACCACTATGAATTTTTGACCGTATAAATATGGTTTGAAGAAATTTATTCCCCAGTGAATTGCGAGCAATTCTTTTTCAATAATGGGTTTGTTCATATCATGCTTTTGAAGTGATTTACTTGCGTAAGAAATAGGTAAATCTTTTCCAATTTCACCTTGTGATAAGACTGCTCCTAAGGCGTAGTTTGAGGCGTCAGTCGTCAAAATAAAAGGTTTGTCAAAATTTGGGTACTGTAAAATTGGTGGGTTCATTAATTTTTCTTTTAGAGTGTCAAAAGCGTTTTGGCATTCATTTGTCCATAAGAATTTTACTGATTTTCTCAATAGCATATTTAAATGTTTTGCAATGTCCGCAAAATTCGGTATGAATTTTCTATAATAGTTACAGAATGCAACGAAACGTCTAACTTCATCTGCGTTTTTAGGTATTGGGTAATTCTTTATAACTTCATATTTAGCTGGATCTGTTTTCACACCGTCTTTTGTTATTAAATGTCCTAAGTAAACTACTTCTGGTCTTAAGAAACAACATTTCTTTGGATTCAGTTTTAAATTGTATCGCTGAAGTCTATCCAAAACTTTCACAAGATTTTCATTGTGATGGTTCAAACTACATCCATAAACAATTATGTCATCGACATAAAGAAAAGCTTCTGAATCAAGTCCCGAAAGTGCTATCGTAAGCATTCTCTGAAAACTGTTTGATGAAATTTTAAGTCCAAATGGTAGTCTTTTAAATTGGTAGTGTCCCTGTTGTGTGGAAAAAGCTGTAAGTGGTCTTGAGTCCTTGTCCAACTGAATTTGGTGAAATGAGCTAGTCATGTCAAGAGTCGAAAACCATTTAGCTCTTCCTAGTTTATCCAAAATATCCTCTAATCTAGTTAGTGGAAATTTGTCATTAACTATTTTGTCATTTAACTTTCTAAAGTCTACTACAAGTCTCCATTTTCGTTTGTCTTCCGTATTCTTCTTGGGTACCAAAAGAAGTGGAGCATTGTAGGGGCTAACCGATGGTTCTATTATATCGTCATTTAGCATTTTATGTACTTGTTCATTTATTATGTCCGTGTGTGAGTGGGGTAGTCTGTAGTTTTTTATGTACACCGGAGTGTTATCTGAGGTCGTAATGTTTTGTTTATAAAAATTGTTTACAGTCAATTTCTCATTCTCTAAATGAAAAACATTTTGGTATCTTTTGAATATGTTTATTAATTCTGATTTTGCATATTCATCAGTTTCATTTAATTGCAAGTCATTTAGAATTTGTTGAAAACGTTCGTCATTGTTTATATTTGTGTAACTTAATACGTCATAATTCTTAAGTGGGTCAGTGTGCAGTTTAATGCCCTGTAAAATTTGTGTCTCATTTGTTGTGTTTAAAATTTTAATATGTGTCATTCCGTTTTTTGGTGCTATTGAATTACTTAAAAAAATACCGCTTTTTAATTCATTATTAAGTATTACGCAATCTTCATTAAGGTTTAATTTCAATGGTTGTATGATTTCTGTTCGGGGGGGTATGGTAATTTTTAATGTGTCGAATGCTTTTGATTGCATGGGCAAAATTATGGTTTCATTGTTGGTAAAGAAAGAAATTGTGAATGTCTCATAATCTATTTTACATAAGTATTTTCTTAAAAAGTCTCTTCCTATTATGCCGTCCGTCTCTATTGGAAAATTGTCATCTACTAGATGGAATTTGTATTTGCATGTTTGGTCTGCTAGTGAAAGTTCAAGTTCACTTGTCCCCAATGAATATATTTCTTCTTTAGTGATGCCTGTTAATTTGCATCTGTTTTCTACATTTAGTGGTTCATCATCAAAAATTGTTTTATTGCGACATAGTGATATGTCGGCTCCTGTGTCGACAAGAAACGTTAATTCTTTACTTTTGTATTTAGCGATTATGTAGTTTGTGTTATTATTAGAAATTTTAAATACCTTTAATTTTGGCTGTCCGGAATATCCCTGTATTCCGAGCCTTCCCCGTTTCCCTCGTCTTGTACTACATGTATATTTCTTCTATTGTTATTATTTCCGTAGTTGTTGTTGGTTCTATTTCTATTATTATTGTCATTCCTGTAGTTTCCATTATTGCTTCTAGGTGTATTACGGTTGTAATTGTTGTTTGCAGACGAATTTGTGTTGTTTCTGTTATTGTTTGAATTGTAGTTGTTACTTCTACTGTTTTGGAAATTACTGTTATTCCTAGTGTAATTGTCAAAATGTCTGTTGTTTCTATTATTGTTTGAGTTGTAGTCGTTAGTACTACGGTTTGGGAAATTATAGTTGTTCCTGTTATTAATGTTATTCCTCGCGTTATGAAATTTGCTATTGTTGTGTCTGGTATCATTATTATTACGATGTTGTTGTTGTATATACTGCACTGAGCTAGTAGTTATTTTATTTTCATTTTCTAGTTCTAGCGCAAGTTCTACCGCGTCCTGTAAAGTTTTTGGACGAGCTGCAAAAATGGCTGTCTTTAAATTATCATTAATTCCACTCTTAAATGAATCTAGAGCAAGCTTTGAGTTTAATCTGATAATGACATTTTTTTCCGCCTCTGTAGCGTCACTACTAAGTTCTTCTATTCCTAACTTGTTCAGGTTGTCTATTACTGTTAATATTCTTTCCCTGAATGCGTTGACAGACGTTTTCCCTTGGTAGATATTGCTTAGTATGGACTGTAGTTCTGGAATGGTCTTTGTACTTTTGTACCTTTGTTGTAATTGTGTTTTTAAAGTACCGAAGTTTTCGGGTTTCGCATAACTACCTATTGCTGTTCTTACCCTTGAGGTTAATTTGGCGTGGTAGACATATTGTAGGAAATCTTGTTTTGCTGTTTCAGCAAGAGTTTTCTCAATGAGTTCTGCTGTTATTAAAAAACTTTCCAGTTCTTCAAAGTTTCCAGTAAAAAGTGGGAGTGCTTTAGACACTGTTTCTAAACTAAATGCTGCCATTGTATTTCCTATTTCTGAAGGTTCTGCCTCTAATGGGGTTTTAATGTCTTTGATTAAGTACTCTTTGATTTTCCTAATAATATTGCTAAATTCTAATCTGAGCACTGCTATTTTCTTTTCGTCTTTTTCTTCTAGTTGTGCTAACTCAAATTCTTCTGTTATAATTTGTATATCCTTTAGTCTAAGATTTATTGTTTTTTCCGAATATGTCCTTCCTGGACTTTTCTTTAAATTCTTTAATATGTCTTTAAGTTTTATTAAACTTCCTTCCATCTATCTTCACTTTCTATACTTCTGTTATCTTATTTCTATTATTGTTTCTGTTTTTACAACTATTAATAAACTTATACATGCTTTGTAATAAGAATATGATTAAAGCAATAATTACTAAGACTTTTGTTATTTTAGACAACATTAAAAATATTTATAATTGTACAGCGAAAATATTTATTTTTCTTTACTTTGTTTTTATTTTATGTATATTTGAATTATTAATAGTATTGGGTACAATTAGTTTTAAATTGTATTAAATTTATTTTTCCTTTACCGCCTGTTACTAAGTATTGCATACATTAACCTTATGATGTAGGCAATTACTAATAAAGCTAATGTGATTATCATTATTATTTCAAAAATGTTCACATTCTCTTCTTTATGTTCACTTTGTATTCTTATAGCATTCATGTATTCTATAATTTGCTGATTGTTCTGTTCGCTTTCATGATTTTCATTCTTTCCTACCTCGTATCCTGCAAAAACTAGTGGAATTGCTTTTAGAATGTTCTTCCACCATGCCATTTTGATAATATTCTCTTAACGATTGTATTTAATTATGAAGTAAATAAATGTATATATATATTTTTTTTTTTTTTTTTGTATTGTTATTACAAAATATGTATTTATGTATTTTTAATTGTTTTTTCCTTATGGAATGCCCTGATTTGCGACCTTATTTCCGTCTGTTTTATTTTCTCTGTTGCCATATTAAGTTCTCTGTATAAGATCGCTAACTCTTTCCTTTTTTGGTACTGCTTGCCTGCCCTCTTCTTCTTTTTCTTTTGGAATTGTTTTTCAATGGTCTTCACGCTTATTGGTTTTATTTGCCGCTTCTTGTATTCTTCCAGGGTAATAACCTTTGGACCTGCGTTTAGTGGTAGAGGTACATAGCAGGGTGCCGATTCTTCTACTGGATCTGGCTCATATTCTTCTTCATTGCTGTTTTCCAGATATAACTCCCAGCGTGCAACAATTTTGTCTATTTCCACCTCTAAGGACATCGAAAAATTTTCTCTAGTCTAATTACAAAGGCAAACTTTTTTTGGAATTTAAAAATTTTGGTTAGCAGGATCTTCAACTAATTTTTAGTTTGGAAGGATCTAATTAATTGGAAGGAAATAATTAATTTGTTGTGGTCCGAGTGGGCAGGATCGCCATGTGGTGTTGGAAGTGGTGTTTCTAGTGTAAAGTATGTCCTTGTGTATTGGATTTTTATTCCCTATAGCCCTTGGTTAGTTTAACTAGCTGTCAGGGTTTCAGCTGCTTGGATAGGCGTTCAAAGGAACTGCCGAAAGATAGGAGAGCTTGTAATTAAAAATGCAAGGCAAGTTATTGCCGATATAGATTGATAATTTCAAGTCTACTTTATTTTTAATTTACATGCACTTAAATACTATTCATGAGTTTTTAACTTAGCCTGTCTTACTTATTCTACTTATCGATAAAGTTCTAGCTGTCTTTGTCGATATTATGGACATATGCATAATTACCCTGATTACAATTGCTTTGACCAATAGGAATATTTGCGGTTACACTCATTCCTATTTGTCACTCAATTTACAATTCTTATTGAGTAGAATTGTTCGTTTGTTTTATCATACTTATGCCCTAATTAACTTGCATTCCAATCAATGTGTGTCGATTGGTAAATGCCGTTATTTGATCTTGCATAATTACCCTACTCTATTTAGGTTGGTGTGTATAGATTTAAGAGTAGTTTAAGGGTAGGCGGTGGCAACTTATGAGGTACACTACAACATTTAATTTCCCACATTTCACCGTTTTTAATATTTTTTCACCCCATTGAAATATAAAAAAATGCATTATTGTAGTGGAAGCCCATATTGCAAAGAATGGAGAAAAATGTTTTGCTAAGAAAGTACCAAAAATAGGTACAATTTTCAGCCCTTAAATAATTGAATTTCGAAAAAGAAACACATTTTTATTTTTCGGATAAGTTACGAATGTAAAACAGTTTTTATTTCTATGTTTATTGGCTTTAATTGAAAAAGTAATGGTTTAATTTTAATTCTTGTCCAGAAAAAAATGAACTGCGATGCCACTTTTTTCTATTAGTAAATAAAGGTTGAATTGAGCCGCCACATAATAACAATTGTTTTTTTGCTGAATAATAAAATAAAAAAATATATATAATTAAGAATAATAAAATCACTTTCCTTTCTTCGTTCATTTTCTTAACACACTTTTAGAAAGCAATTCAATATAAGTAGTTTGCTAGTTATGCTGCCAGTTTGACTAATTGTTTACATCTGTAAACCATACGGTAGCTTTGTTTCTCCGGGCAAATTTTCCGAAATAGGTGAATCGTTCTGAAGAACACACTAAGTAAAAAAAATTATTCTTTGGACTAAAATATTGTTCGGAACGCATGGATGAATCCATGGTTAGTTTAGGAGTTATGGGGTTAGCGAATTTAATCGTTTTTACGCTACTTATCCCCTAAACATTCGAATTTCCAAAAGTTCCATCTTACCTAGCCTTTACACATGAAAGTAGTTTCTTGCGAGTTGCAATGCACTAAATTTTTTCACTAACAGACACACAATTTTCGTACTATTAGGGAATTTCTTCGATTTTAAGTGGATCGATTTAGCTAGAGACCAGCATCCGGTTCAAATTTCAACCTTATAACTCACAGCGTAAAGGCTGTGCGAAACTGAATCTGTCAGTCAGTCCGTAACGTTGAAATTTTATATACCTATATACGTACGTTATACATAGATTGTTAAATTAAATATTTTGTTTTGCCTTATAATTACTTTTATTTTTAACAAAGGAGTTTTTTATCTTTTATTATTGATGAAAGCCAGAATACTTCTTTCCCCTCCTATATAAAAAAAATATCCACTTCATGATTCATTTTATTCAACATAAGCAAATATAAATTAATACAAACGCATTATTTTTACCGTAATGTATAAAATTTTCCGTAAGACTTAGAAGAATTAATGGATACTCATGTATTCCTGTATATTCGTCACTACTTTAACTTACAAATTTTGGCTGGCAAAGTGTTCGTTTATTTTTTATATTTTTTGAGAGAGCAGTTTCTTTAAATTCCTACTTACTCTCTCTTTGCAAGTTTCTGCTAGTAAAGAAATGAACACGCCTATAAAAAACGTGATCCATAAGAATTTGGGAATAATAATGTGGAAACATGGCAACAAAAAATTTCATATACACGGAGCATATTATTCAGTCATGTTTGCAACGTATACAGCTGTTCGTCAATTATGCACTGTACAAAAAACCCATTTTTAAAAGACTTCTAAAAAGTTCAGAAGAAAAATTTGAATTTAGATTTCTAAAATATTACAATTTATAATATTTAATAAAAAAAATTTCAAGATTTTTTCAGTCCGCCAATTATGCCCTGTGCATAAGTATATTTATATATATGTGTATCGGGTTTTGTAATAGGTACTTGACAACTTTGAATTTAATTTGTGATCGCACTATTTCACTGATCATCTAAATGTTACTTTCCCTTTTTGCGTAAACTTAACATTTTCATCATGGAAAAGTACACGAATGAAAAACGTATACAAATTATAAATGCGCCAAGGTAATAAATTTCATTTTGTCTTCAGTGACGAAGCAAATTTTTGGTTCAATGGGTTCGTCAATAAGCACACATGTGCTTCATGAATCACCACTTCACCCACAAAAAATAGGTGTTTGGTGCGGTGTGCATGCCGACGGCGTCATTGGGCCAAATTTTTTCGTCGACAATAACGATCTTCACGTTACTGTGAATGGCGACCGTTTTCGCATCATGATTACCGATTATTTTTGACCCGAATTAGAAAACATGGACTTGGACGTCATGTGGTTTCAACAGGATGGTGCCACAAGCCACACAGCACACTATACAATCGATTTATCGAAAAGTAAGTTTGGTGAGCGTGTTATCTCAAGAAATGGACCAGTCAATTGGCCGATTTAACGCCTTTAGACTTTTTATTTGGGGCTACGTCAAATCATTGGGTTCATAAATGTTTTCATTGTATTTCAAGTCGATCATAAAGTTTTGTAATTGTTTGCGTTTTATTTAAAAAAAAAAGTTGTAAAGTCCATATTGGAAAACCCTTTATATATTAAAACGTTTGTGCCGGTAAGTGTTCCTAAAAATCAGGAACCGCTGGGCAAATTTATACCAATCTTTTTTTTTTTTTTCATTATTTATTTATTGAATCTTCATATATTAAATATGAACTAACAATAACCAATCAAATCTTATACTAATACTTTATTTTTGTCCTGCCAATGCTAGACGAAAATTTTTTCGTCACGACTTCTGTTCAGATATGTAGATGTTTAGCGGTATTCTCGTCGGATGAGTCCTGCAGAATCTCTTCTCCTTAATCTAGAGTGGCCACTGTCATTTAAAATATTTCGAGCTGGTGGATTTGGGTGCGACTCAAGCATTTTTAAATATTTTGCTGCGTACTTCGTAATAATAGTTTTTACTAATGGCACATTGAGATTCTTGTGAATATTAGAGTTTTTAACATATAGGGAGCGACTGTGATTATTCGAAGAAGTTTATTTTGGCGCCTTTGAATTTTTCGATATTTGAGGCCGAGGCAGTGCCCCATAGCTGAATACCGTAGCACCAGATTGGCTTTATTATAGAGTTGTAAAGTAGAAGTTTGCATTCGACCCTAAGAACAGAATTTCTTCCAATAAGCCAATAAATTTGAATTGCTTTTAGTTTCATTTGTGTTAGTTTTGCTTCTATATGGCATTTCCATGTTAAACGCCGATCTAGATGAATACTGAGATATTTTACATGCGATTGCTGGGGCACTAATTGATTATTGATTTTAATAGGGGGACATGACTCCCGACGCAAGGTGAATGTTATATGTACGCATTTTTGCTCATTGACCTTTATCCTCCATTGTTTTAACCAGTTTTCCAGTTCAAATATATGATCCTGCAAGTAACGAGATGCTTCATGACAGTTTTCGTGTACGCTTAAAAAAGCTGTATCATCAGCAAATGTTGAAGCAAGGGTGTGGTTGTTTGTTGGCATGTCTGAGGTATATATAAGGTATTACAGTGGGCCCATGATGCTACCCTGAGGGGCACCAGCGTAAATTGGCTGAGGAGAACTTATAAAATCATCTTCTTTAATAATAAACCTTCGACTCACTAAGTAGCTTTCTAACAGCTTGTGTGTGTTTACTGGTAAGTTTAACTTCAATTTATGTAATAAGCCTTCATGCCCGACTTTATCAAAAGCTTGAGAAACATCGATGAAGAGGGCGGAACAATATTTTTTTTTCTTCAAAGGCTTTTCTTATAACGTTTACTATACGATGGGTTTGTTCAATTGTGCTGTGTTCTATTCTAAAGCCGAATTGATGGTTAAGAATACATCTATTTACATTTAAAATTGGGGCTAATTTTGACACTAACAGCTTCTCAAACAGCTTTGATAAATTAGACAATAAGCTTATAAGTCTATATGACTCAACTTTTGTAGGATCCTTTCCTGGTTAAGCTATCATTGTAACTAACGATACTTTCCATTCTTGTGGGTAGTATTCAAGGCGTAAAATAGCATTAAAAATCAAGAGAATAATTTTCTTTGCTATGCTGGGTAGCTCTAAAAGCATTTTGTTACTGATCTTATCAAAACCAGGGGCTTTCTTGGGGTTTAAATCATGAATAGCCTTTTCGATTTCTCTTATCTCAAATCTAATTGGAACAGCAGCTCTAACAGCAACAGGTAACAACTCGACCGCAATATCGGGAGATGTATGAGGGGTAAATACGGTTTTCAAATAATTAACAAAAAAATTTTCTTTTTCTACATCATTTCGTGCCCATTTTCCATTTAAGTTTTTTAGGGCCATTATTACAAAATAATGATAAAGTTGCTGATAGTTAACGTGAATAATAGCTATCTTGAACGATAAAGTGACCAATAAGTTTTTTCCATTATTACAACTGTCCGATAAAATAAAAAATGTAATTTATATACTGTGGCAACATTGAAGTATATACCGACTACTTTTGGTTGTTTAAAATACGTAGTGGCAACGACTTAGTTTTTTTAATTTGACATAAAACTGTCATTGAAGTTACCATATCTTCAGCAGAAAATATGGCATCGTCAAGTTCTTAAAATTCACTTGTAAAGTTACCATGAGGACAAACCTGATGTTAGCTTATCAGTCACTTTTTAGGTTAATGTTAACTTGTAATAACCAAAAACTATTTATCTGTCAGATAGCATCCTAAAAATAACTATTTGTAAGTTGTAATAATGACCCTTAATGGTGGTTTAGTAATAACTGGTCTATTAAGATTTCTAGCTGCACGCCATAATGAGTAGTCTGATTCAGAAGTCCCTTAAGATATTTTTCCAGGGAAGCCGTTTTCTGAGACTACAGTAACTTTCTTAGCATTTTTGTGCACTCTTTTAGTAAATTCTTAAGTTGAGGGGATCTATGCAATTGCCATTATCTTCGAGCTCTCCTTTTTTCAGTCAAGAGACGCTCAATATCTGCAGAATATATTTTACAATTTTTGATTTTTTTGAGGGTTATGCTAGAATGTTGAACAGCTACTTTCAGATAACTATCAAAATTTACAATAGAGATATCCACATTCTCCGGTGTACTACGCGGAATATTTACAGTGCAGTGGGTACTGAGATATATTTTATATTTTAACCAATTTATTTGAGTGGCTCACGTCACTAAGTTACCAGACGGAGATACAATTCTATTAGGATTTGTTATAGTAAGAATTGTAGGTGTGTGATCAGAAGATAATTCTAAGGAAGCTTCAACATAAATCGTTTCTGCGGGGCTGTTTTTAACCACTCCAAAATCCAATACCAAACTTGACACTAAATTTGTTTAGTCCGTAACCAGTAGCTCGTTTCTGTATTTCTCGCATCGTAAATTTTCTCATATTAAGTGTGAAACAAAAAATTTCATCGTTTCTCGATTTGTGAGAAATAGTGTTTCTGTATTTAAATGCGGGAACAGACAACACAGATTCTGTTTTAACTGGAATACTTCCAGTAATTAAGTGTCAAATGCAAGCGAAACGTCAACGAAAGAAATATATATAATAAAAATAAGGCTGCCAGATTTAAAGATTTATCGACATTTTGACGATTTTTTTTGTTCCAAAATTGGCAAAGTGAAAATTTGCTGATTTTTTTCTAGTGACGATACAGCCTTTGAAATAAAACAATTTTAAATAGTTTTATATGTTTGTGTATTAGGCACCACAGAAAACCGATATCTTTAAAAACAAGGCAGATTAAAAAATGTATCGGCAAAAGCAAAATTTCGAACGGAAACTGTTTAATTTTTATTTGCTTGGATTATTTAATACATTTGTTTGTGTGATCAAAAGATTAAACTATTACCCCATTTTTCAGTCAATGAACTTTAGGAAATTTTTGCCTTTTACTTTGTCCAAAAGTGTTTATTTTATTTCAATATGATATTTTGTCACTCCTTTGTGTGATTTCTGCAGGGAAAAATAACAATCTGAAATTTTAAAATCTTATCGGATTAAGGAAAATAAAATAAATAATTTTATTTAAATACACCTCAAGCTTATGTACCTATGTATAAAATATGTATTTTACCCATGAACTTAATGTTTTTTTTTTATTATGTGTTTATATGAAAAAAATTTGTGATTATATGATAAAAATCGAACAAAATTCGTCAAAATTAATTTTTAATTGTCCGAAAAAAATAGACGATTTTTTTATTTTTTCTTAGGATATTGACGTTTTTTTCACAAATTTATCTGGCAGCCCTGCATAAAACAAACACAATGAAAGGCTAAAAAAATTTTAATAACAAAATATAACAATTGTGTTTTATATACTTATTTTCATCATTTAAATTCTTTCTTTTAAAATTAAATAAAATAATACACATTCTTGTGTACATACATACATAATTTGGGCTCCATTTTTTTAAATTTTTTTTTCTCGCATCAATTTCAAATATGACTTATTTTGACAGTTCTTGTGAGAAACTTTTTGCAAAATATTGTTACAGAAACACTTGTTCTCACATCCTTCCAATAATTGCTGGAAAATTATTTAAATGACAGATAATTCTCGCAAACTAAAAATACAGAAACACTTTTGTGAGAAAAACCATTTTTTGTTTCATATTGCACTGTTTTTGTCATAATTCACTTGTTTCATGCGGGACATTTTACGATGCGAGAAATACAGAAACGGGCTACAGGCTTCTCTTAAGTGTAATCCCGATATCTGGCGCTGTTGTCGTGATATGTAAATTTTTTTAATTATTGGAATGATTTGGCTGAAATTCACAAAATATATTTATTAAACAAAAAAAAAATTTTAACATATCGACGAAATTATTGCGCGAAATTTTCGTATGTTACAAAAACCAAATTTTACAGGACAGCCATTTTTCTACTTTTCTCTGCTTTCGCTTGCAATGTCAAAATGAAAATATACATGTGCTTAGATAATTAACTAATATAACTACACCTAAAAGTATTCACAACATTTCGTAGAAAATGGCACTTACGATATCATTTGTCAGTGTTAGAAATAAATTGAAAAAAAGTTTTATTTGTGGTTTTATGTATTTGTTCATTATTTTTTAACTTAGAATGATACAAAGTAATAAAAAATGTAATCAATATTTAACATAACCATAAATTCATTAAAAAAACTGAAATAAACCAATAATAATAAGTGAGTTAATGTTCTTCGTCGCTTTCATTTAACATGGCTTTTTCGCGTACAGAATATTTTAAATTTAAATACTCATTGTGGTATTTTCACACAAAGGTGAATTGTACAACTTTTGTAACTTAAAGGTAAAATTAAAGTTATTTATAGTTTTTTAGTGGAATTGTCGGAATATCCGTAAATGAGTTCAATTGATTTTGATTTTTTGTCTAATAAATCTATGCGAACTTTATTTATGTTTAGTTTAACTTTGTTTGATAGTAACAGATTTGCAAAGGACTTCCAGTTTTCAAACTCTGAGTGGCATATTTCAATATAGTCGTACACCGATGGATTAGTTCGTGCATTGCGAATAATTGTGGGCCATTCACTTGGCGCCCAAATGGTACGCCTGCGTACAAATGATTCAATTATGCTATGCACAGAATCAATTGACATCATTGTATGACCGGGAAGTAAATATGTTATTTTAATTTTTTCAACGAAGTTTGAAAAATTTTAAAAATGTGTCAGCATAGCTAATACAGCCTTGTTGCGCTTTTGACTAGTTGAACTGTCGCAATATAGGGCTATGTCTTTAACTGTCTTTCTTTGGTCTACGATTATTAAATACTTATACAGGGCTGGGGAAATTTCATTGCAGCCTCGCTTACCATCACGCTCACCCCACAAATAACAATATCCATTTCTAGTGCCGTTTTCATAAACGCTAAAATTGTAGTAGGCGTACTTGCGTGAGTAAAAAAGGGTTATATTATTTCCGAACGGAGTATTCAAAACTTTTTGCAAATCGAAGCTAGCGCAAACAAAACTAGAAACATTTTTGCTTTTATTTTGATCTCCTAAAAAATTAGCCTTGGCCTCATCTTTGTCTCTTATATGCGTGAGATACGATAAAATCGCTCACAAGAAAAAATGGAGTGTAACTTACGATAAAGTATTCAACCAATTTTTGGAGCAACGAAGTGGAATTCGCCTACAATATTTTGTCAGGTGACGTCTCTTTGAATGTAGAACAAGATTGCATCAAAAACTCAATTTTAAAAAAGAATAGGAAAATACGATAATTTGCCGCAAAGGGGTCGATTTATATTATATACATATGATAAAATTTGACCCGGTAGATAGCGCTGCGGTCAAGTTATGAACAAAATTCTTCGGTTTAGTTTTATTTGCCGGCACTATAGAAGGTATGTATTTGTTTTATGTGTATGAATGGACCCAATATGAAGAGCTATGACAGTGCTATGTAGATATTGATATTTGAGAAGACATTTTACTTACACTTAGAATGGATGTATTTTCCTCATGACAACTTGTTTAATAAATGAATATTAAAAAATTTCTTACAAGTTGTGAGAGAATTTGAGTTTCTATGAAATAAATATATTTTAAGTTCCGAAAATTTCAATTTCGTTTAAAATTATGCCTACCCGATCTAAAGGAGGAAACATTGGTCAGAAAGCGATTATAAGTCCATCGGTATACTAAAAGCACCATGCCTTCTCTACTATTATTTTGTGGGTACAAAAAAAAAATTTTAGGGTAAGACAACGTCACGATGTTTACTTGTGTAAATAAACAGGTACATTAAATAACTTGATGTGATTGATTTTAACTATTTAAATTTTCAAACTAAATACTCGTATATTTAAATCTCGACAAGCGAAATAAAAATAAACAAATTTCAGGAGCGAAAACTGCTATGTTATAGCAGATTCAGTTAACCAGTTTAAAGATCTAAAATAATTAAAAAGTAACAAGCGATTTTTCAGGATTTCCTACAAAATTATACGGAGAAATTATTTTAATTTACTTGTTTGTAAAGTTTTCCTTTAACATATTAAAATTTTAATTATACTATATATCACCAACACGACATTTTGGGGCTTAAAGTCGTGACCCCAGTAATGGCAAATGCCATTATAGTTGCTAAATTGTTTATAAACGTTTACAATATACATACGTATATTGACAAAACACTGAAATTTCTGTTATCAAAATATACCTCAATACCGAACCAGTAATGAGAAATCGGTATCTGACAATTTTCTTAATAATCTTTTTTAACGTACCTCTTATATGTAAAACTTAGGGCTTCCCTTCCAGATGTCGTAAACCTTTCTCGATACATGAACCCATGTGGTGTTAGATCAAATAGAGAAACAGAACCCAACTTTCCATCTACTGATTCAATTACATTTGCTTTGTTAACATCCAAGATAATATTTGATACATTGGCTTTAGATAATTCCGTTTCATTTTTAACCAAAATAAGATTTAGAGAACGTATTAAAACTTTCAGTTCCTTTTGAGAAAGTTTTTGATCTACAACAAAATGTTAAAAATAGCATTACAAGAATATTTCGAAATAATAATATGCAAAGATTGGAAAAATTGTGTTGCAGTTTTTCCTATTGTTCTTAATTAATAACAAGTAAGAGTGCTATATTCGGCTATGCCGAATCTTATATACCCTTCACCATGGTGCGATAAGAATAATCTACATTTATAATAGTTCTGTGGCATTAAATAATAATGGCTTAAGTCGGAATTTCTTGTTTTGAGATATTAAGCGTATTACCAAAAATACATTGTTTGGTTTTTATATAAAATTATTAGCCACATAAAAAAATGCGCATTTATTTAGAACAAAACTCTAAATTTTATAAAAAACGTGTTTTTTTTAAGGATATAAAAGTAAAAATAGCAAAAACTGATATATTGTGTTGTTTTTTCTTAGAATTATCTAAGTCAGGCTTTCAAGGTCACAGTAAATGAAAAATAAAAGACTATTTATTCATAATTTTACTCCTCCGACGTTTCGTTGAGATTTTTTCAACTTCCTCAGGGATTTAAATTTTATTGAATCTGGCAACATTATGGAAGATAGAGGACAATATGTTTTTTAAATGAATAATTTTTAAACTAACACAACATAAAAGAATAATTCCACTTACATATAATCTTTACATTATCATTTTAATTAAATTTGTTCTTAAACAATACAACAAGTACCACATAAAACACAAAAATAAATAAAATAAATAATAAAGTAAAATAAAATATATCACAGATGAACTTTCTTTCTTTTGGTATCACAGTTTAAAATTGACTAAATTAAAGCTAAGTTGTAGTTTGCATTTGCATTGTCTTTATTTTCTTTTTTATTTATGGCAAGATTATTTCTCTCCTGGATTCGTGTAAATCTCTTGTTCATCTTCCTTTCCCTATCAAGAATTTTTACGTCGGTGAGGTTTGGGGTGTGTTTCATTTCAAAACAATGCACCGCCAAAGCTGTTGTATATTTTTGTTTTTCAATATCTGTTTTGTGTTCATTTATTCTTGTGCCTAAACTTCTTTTTGTTGTCCCTACATAAACTTTGCCGCACGTCTCGTTATCATTGCCCACACATTCGATTTCATATACAACATTGCTCCGTTGTATTTTCTCTATTTTCGTTTTTGTTGTTGTGAAAAGTGAGGAGATTGTGTTGTTAGCTTTGTGAGCTACTAAAACTGTTTCATTATCTATCAATTCCTTTATTTGTTTGCTCTCAGTGAGTTTTGGTATGTATGAGAGACTTTAAAATTTGGTGATGCCAGATGTTTTATTCATACGACTTTCCCGACTTTCTTCATTAGTTGCCCGTTTAATTAAATTGGTGATGATTTTTTGTGGATAGTTATTATTAAGTAAAATATCTTTAATTTTAGTTATGTTTTTTTGTAAAAACTTATTGTCACTTATTTTTACAACTTTTTTAATTAGGTTGATGGCCGTATTTGTTTTTTGTCCCATTGGCTGAGTGGAGTGGTAATTTATAAGTCGTCCTGATGCGATGTTTTTTGTATACCAATCTGTAATTATGCGGTTGTGTTCCCTATAAATTCTCATATCAAGATATGGTATCGATCCGTTTTGTTCTTTTTCGATGGTAAATTTCAGTTTGTTGTGGTATTTATTAAACGTGTCCAAAATAATTTTTTCATCACTCTTTTTAATGATGGCAAAAAGATCATCTACATATTTTGTTATTAGTTTTATATGTACATTTTTCTCCCGTAGTTCTTCCGTGGTTCTTTCTAATAATGTATGCAATACAATGTCCGCTATTGTGGGCGATAGTGGGTTACCCATAGGCATTCCGTAAGTTTGGTTGAAAATTGTTTTATCATAGATGAAATAGTTGTTGTCATTTAAGCAGAACTGTAATAATTTAAGGAAATGTGTTCTGGGTATTTGTGTATGGTTTCTAAGGGTGCTCCATTGAGCCATTATGTTGTTTTATTTAATTAAAAATAATTTATAAATACCAAGAGAAAAAAAAATTTATCGAATGAGATTTGAACACGTCAACACTCAGACGATTACTTGTGACATAACGGCTAGACCACTCGACCACTGGTACGCCTGTGAACTTAACTTTAATATATATAAGTAAATAGGCCGTGGAATATTTTTTTCAGAGTGATAACGGAAGTAATATTGGACATGATGCTGGTGCCTGTAAACAAATGGAACAAATGGGGGGGACGCAAATAAAACAACTTAATTATCTGAAAAAAGTAAATATTGGTATTTCAGTAATTTGGTCATAACTCGGGCATTTTCCAATCGATTTGATAGATTTATACACCTACGTCTTTAGGATGAAATTTACCATTTACTTTGGTAATAAAACTTGGACTCGGAAAGATCTACGGTTCCCGAAAATAGGTATTTTTATTAAAAAAAATTATATTTTGGTAATAACTTTTTTGTATCTGAACCGATTTTTCCGAGTTTTTCAGAAAATATGTTCTAAAAATTTAGTTTTTATAAAAATTTTTATGCTTTTTGGCCCATTTTTGGAGTATTTTCCTAATAACTTAACCATTTCTTAACCGATTTGGCAGATTTATATACCCATGTTTTAAGGAAGAAAAAACCATTTACTTAGATTATAAAACTTGTACTCGGGAAGATCTATTGTTCCCGAAAATGGGTATGTTTATTTTGGGCATTACTCTTCCATTTTTGGGAGAAAGGTTTCAGGGTTTTCGGGAAATATATGCTGCTAAAAATGTCTGACACTTTGGTATATAAAACGTGTTCATATGTCTTACTAGAGCCCTAAAATTTAAAATTTTGAGTATTTTCAATAATGTCTTTGTACGGGAGGTACCACGCCCACTTTTCCAATCGCGCCCATATTTTGTGAGATACTGTGTATTAATAACCGATATGCTTGTACCTAATTTGGGAACTTTAGCTCGCTTCGTTCTCCAGATATACAGAAATGTATAACGTCTTTGTATGGGTAGTGCCACACCCACTTCTCCAATCCCGCCCATTTTTTTTGAGAGGTTGTGTATTGGCAAGCAACATGTTTGTACTAAATTTGAAAGCTGTAGCTCTTGCCGCTCTTGAGATATGCAGAAAAATCTAATTTTAAAAACAACAACAACATGGGATTTATGGAAAAAATTAGAGGTAGTCGTGGTTTTTTGCTCATATCTCAGCCTTTTATGGATCGATCTTCCTGAATTTCAATAGCAAACAATTCCGGACTATATGTGACATAAATGTATAAAAACCTAGCATCCATCATATCTGGGGTCTTCGGAAAACCCATTTCAACGGACGGACAGACGGACAACCGGATTTGAACTTCCCTTCTCATAAGAAGCCAGAATATATATACTTTATATGGTCTTAGAGCAATATTGTAGAAATAACAAACGGAATGACAAAGTTATATATACCCTTTTACCTTCGGTGAAGGGTATAAAAAGTAGATATTGGTATTTCAGTAATTTGGTCATAACTCGGGCATTTTCCAATCGATTTGATAGATTTATACACCTACGTCTTAAGGAAGAAATTTACCATTTACTTTGGTAATAAAACTTGGACTCAGTGTTTAAAACACTAGATTCCAAGTAGCTGTAGTAATCAAAAAATTCAAAATAGTCTAGTTAAAAAATGTAAAAAACTAGTAGTCGTTCATTTACTATTACTACCGCTACCATCAAATTTTGATAGCAATAGTTTTAGTAGTAGCGCAAAAAGAAAATACTTGGAGCAGCTTAGTAAATTTTTTTACTGCTCTCGCTACCTTTAAATTTTGGTAGCAGTAAAAGAAGTTTTATTTTTAAAATTTGTACTACTATCTGCTTTAGTAGTTATACAAAAAATAACATTTAGGTAGTTGTTTTATAACATTAAGCAGTTTTAGAATAACATTGAAGTAATATGTTAATAACATTGAAGCAGTCGTAAGATAACATTATGGTAGCAGCAGAATAAATAAAAACATAAAATCTTCAGCAAAATAAAAACAAACGAAGAGCATGTATGTGTTAAAATCAGTGTTGCCTGAAATCTTTTGGCTCATGCCCCTCTAAAATCCCTTTAATTAAATTTATTAATTTTAATTGATTTACATATTCCTCCCTGCTTCTGTTTTCTGTTTTACCAAGAATTTTTTCTGTTTTTTATGGTTTTGTCTTTCTTTTTCTCGTTGACCTTTTTATAAGCACAACTTGAAGGAAAAATGGAAACATAGAGATTGTCCTTAGTTGTTTAACAATTAGTATTGTGAAAAATGTACTTTGGACTTCAATAAGAATTCTTGACTAAAAGTATGAAAAACAGAAGTAAGGAGTAACATGTAAATCAATTAAAATAGATAATCATTCAAAAGACAAATTTCGATCCATTTGGTTTGAAGATTGGTGTTTGGCTATTGACTGCCTGCTACCTTCGATGGCGGGGAGTGTTAAAACGGCAAACCCCTTTGTGGAGATTGTGTCCGTGAAAACCTGGGTTCGATTCCCAGCTCAGTCAAGAATTAAAAATTTTCAATAAATTTTAATTCATTTCATGTTGTAAAATTCCTTTCTTCATATAAATAATTTAATGAAAATTTAATTTAATGAACTTTAGCCTGAATAAAATATTAAAAAAAATTTGATTAAAAACCATAATAATTAATAATTTTTAAAATGTTTTTATTTAATATGTTTTTTAGTATGGTAAAATGATATATAGAACTGGTTTTAAGATAATTTTCACAGCAGCGTTTTTAACATGTTAAAAACATATAAAATATTCCATTCAAAATATTTTCCCTACATTGTGGAATGAATGCTCATAAAATAAATATTAATAAGTATGAGTACATATAACTTCTAACAATCGAAAATTTTCTGCACCAAAAATTTCAAAAAGTACTAACAACAATGGTAAAAGCGACGACCTGACAACACGGTTTATGAATAATTCAAACAACATCACATACGTACTTATTGTTGGTTTCTAGTTTTACTGATTAAAC
>OX031009.1:73305656-73408479 GCA_943735925.1 Pollenia amentaria
TTACATTGAAAACCGGTTTGTTTCAATTTCATACATTCCCACAAGAAAACACTAGAAGACTTCACGCACAGACAAATTAAAATAAATCTACAGTTCAAACTGACGGTGAAGAAGTAAAGATCAAAAATAAAAGTGAAAAAGAAGTAATAAAAAAATATAAAAAAAGGAAAATATTGTTAGTGAATAAAGAATTAATTTGTGCACCACTTGTGGCTTTAATAAAAGCAGTAGTAAAAGACGTAAAAAACTAAGCTTTTACATAAAAGTAAAATACACTTCTGGTGTTAACAAACAAATAATTAAAATACCTCGTGTGTATAATAAAAATAGTGTTTTTTTTTTGTATTAATAAGAACAGTGACGTCAAATTTAAAAAACAAAATACAACACACTTCTTGTGATCACAAATAAACAAGTAAAATATTTAGGCTTACATATAAATATAAAGTGTTGTTTTTAATAACAAAAAGCCAAACAGTAGCTCGTTTCTGTATTTCTCGTATTGCAAAATTTCTCACATTAAGTGTGAAACAAAAAATTCCATCGTTTCTCGATTTGTAAGAAAAAAGTGTTTCTGTATTTGATTGCGAGAACAGACAACACAGATTCTGTTTTAACTGGAATACTTCCAGTAATTAAATGTCAAATGCAAGCGAAACGTCAACGAAAGAAATAGATATAATAAAAATAGGGCTGCCAGATTTGTCGATTTATCGTCATTTTGACGATTTTTTGTTCCAAAATTGGCAAAGTGCCGATTTGCTGATTTTTTCTGGTGAACATATTATTCAGTCTTCGAAATAAAATAACTTTAATTAGGTTAGTATGATTATATATTTTGCACCACAGAAAAACGATATCTTTAAAAACATGGCAGCTTAAAAATATATGGGAAAAATTAAAATTTCGAAGGAAAACTGCTAAATTTTTATTTCCTTAGATTATTTAATACATTTGTTTATGTGATCAATACATTAAACTATTACACCATTTTTAATCAATGCACTATAGGAAATTTTGGCCTTTTTTTTGGCAAGTTCAATATGATATTTTGTTACGCCTTTAAGCGATATTTTCAGGAAAAAAAACAGTCTGAAATTTTAAATTGTTATCGGATTAAAGAGAAAAATAAAATAAATAATTTTATTTAAATAGATCTCAAGTTTAAGTATGTATAAAATATGTATTTTACCCATGAACTTTACCAATTTTTTTGATTATGTTTTAATAAAAATCGAAAAAAATTTGTCAAAATTAATTTTAAATTTTCCGATTTTTTTAAACAAATTAGCCGATTTTTTTTTATTCTTTCTTAGGAAATTAACGATTTTTTCAAAAATTTATCTGGCAGCCCTGCATAAAACGAAAGCAATGAAGGGCTTAAAAAAATTAAAATAAAAAAATTTAACAATTGTGTTTTATTTATTTTCATCATTAAAATTCTTTCCCTTCAAATAAAAAAAATAATAATACACATTCTTGTGTACATACAAACATAATTTGTGCTCCATTTATTAAAATTTTATTTTTCTCGCATCAATTTTAAATGTAACTTATTTTGACAGTTCTTGTGAGAAACTTTTAGCAAAATATTAATACAGATACACTTTTTCTCACATCCTTCCAATAAATGCTGGAAAATTATTTAAATGACAGATAATTCTCCCAAAGTAAATATACAGAAACACTTATGTGAGAAAAACCAATTTTTGTTTCATATTGCACTGTTTTTGTTATAATTCACTTGTTTCATGCGGGAAATTTTACGATGCGAGAAATACAGAAACGGGCTACAGAATAGCCGGTGCTTAGTATGTAAATTGGTGGTGGTTTTTTAACAACAACAACAGCAAGCGATATTTAGTGAAAAAAAAACAACAAACAAACAGCAAGCATAAGAGATACCTAAATAACGGTGACGTCACAACAAACCAAAATTATTCAAGGGTTTTCAGCACAGAAAAAAGTTTGCGGGGAACTTAGCAAAATAAATCGGTGAGTGATAATAAAATTTTATATTCAACAAAAAGAGTTAAATAAGTTTTACCAAGGTATTGAACTTGAGAATATAGTCAATTATATCGTAAATCAAAGCGAAATCAATAAAATTAAATTAATTAAAAATTTGGTACCGGAAAAAATAAAGTAAATTATAGTAAGCAATGGCATCCAAGCGTAAATGCAAGTTTAGTCTACAGCAACTAATTACTTTTTGTAAAAATTTTGAGAACATCTCCGAAGATGAATATACACTGTCAAGTTTGCAGGTAAATCAAGAAGAATTGGAAAGAAGGTGGAGCAATTTAGTCGAGTCATACGAAGAGTACTTCATGGGTGATGATAAACTTCAAGAAGAAGAAATGAAAGATGACATTTCTATACGATATGAAGAGGCTTGTAATTTTTATTGTACAGTGAAAGCAAAAATACTGGGTCATCTTAACAAGGGAAATTCCGATACTAATAAGTCTAAGAATAGAAAATCCGCATTAAAACTACCACCGGTAGAAATCCAAAGCTTTGAAGGTGGTTACTCCAAGTGGCCTATCTTTCGAGACATGTTTCTCGCAGTCGTTGGAAACGATTTGTCAGTAGATCCTGCAGAAAAACTGTATTATTTAAGAAGCAAACTCGCAGGAGAGGCATTTAACATAATTAAGGATTTTGATTTAGTAAGTGATAATTATGATTTAGCATGGAATGCTTTAAAGGAAAGATTTGAGAACAAGAGATTACTGGTAAATGATCAAATGAAAAAGATATATGGAATTCAATCATCCCAAACAGAATCTCTCAAATCAATAAAATCGATACAAAGTACAGTAAATGATTGTCTTTCAGTTCTGAAAACCTACGAGGTTAGTATTTCAGATGATAACCCTTTCTTAATGCATTTGGTTACATTAAAGCTTCCAGAAGAAACTTTAATAGCATGGGAGGCTACAATAGGTAATCATCGTGAACTGCCATCATGGAGTCAAATCAACAAATTTCTATCTTCTAGAGTTGAATTCTTGGAGACAATGACAGACTTAAGGAAATCTGCAACTAAAGACAACCACGTTCACAAATCACAATCGTTCCATTCGCAGACTGAGCCCAATAAAAATAGTAATTTTTGCAAAAAATGTTAACAAAGCCATCCACTTAAATGGTGCAAGTATTTTAAATCATTAACCCCTAATGAACGAATTAAATACGCTTATGAAAATAAATATTGTTTAAATTTTTTATCGACTACACATTACAAACCCAAGTGCACGAGTACAAATACTTGCAACAGATGTCAACAGAAACACCATACGATGTTACATATTGAGAAAAATTCAAGTACAAAAAATAATGTTAGAGAAAGTGCAAATCAAAGTCAAGAAGTTCCGTCATCCTCGAAAAGCCAAAATTCTAACGCCCAGGCTAATCACTCATCAAGCACAGAGCAGCAGGAAAATGTTCAAGCTCTCTTTATACAGCAAGAGGCGGCTACCATTTTACCTACCGCACTTGTACATATAAAACACTCAGGAGAACTATTCACAATTAGAGCTCTTCTTGATGCTGGTTCAGAAAAAACTTTTATTTCATCGCGAACGCAACAGAAACTGGCACTACCAGTAGAAACACATAATTTTCAAATAGCAGGGCTGGGAGGAACGATAGTTGGGAGTTCCAAAGCAAAATGTAAAGTTACATTAAAATCGAGAATATCAAATTTTACGATATCAACGGAAGCCATAGTGGTTCCAAAATTGTCAAAGCTTTTACCCTCACAAAGCTTTAAAATTCGGAATCTAGAAAAGATAGAAAGACTTAACCTTGCGGATCCGTACTTTTTTAAACCATCTGCAATAGATATGATTATAGGAAGTAATTACTTACCCTTTATAAACCTAAAAGGAGTAAAATCAAATTTGTTAAACAGTTTCGAGGCAAGAGAGTCTCATTTTGGATGGTACATTTCAGGTCCGGTTCCCGTTAATCAAATAAATACATTTGCAACAACAGTATCCACCTCAGAGAATTTTATTTTACATGAGGAAATAAAAAAATTTTGGGAAATTGAAGAAGTCGAAAAAACTATTTCCATATCAGATTCTGATAAATTCTGCGAAGAATTTTATCAAGTGTCAACAAGAAGGCGGTCAGATGGGCGTTACATAGTACGCCTCCCCTTTAAAAAAGAGTATCCTGATGATATGTTTCTGGGTCCTTCAAAGAACATCGCCTTTGCACAATACAACAGGATGGAAAAAACATTGAACAAAAATCCAGCGTTAAAGGAAAAGTATCAAAATGTGCTTCAAGAATATATTAAACTTGGTCATATGGAACCAATAATGAATCTTGAAAGCAATGACGAAAAACAATTTTCATGTTATCTACCACACCATGGCGTTTATCGACCTGAAAGCAAATCAACACAAGTACGTGTGGTATTTAATGCCTCGAAACAAACTAAAAGTGGATTCTCCTTGAATGATGTACTTTATCAAGGGCCTGCATTACAAAAGGATTTAACGCAAATTATAATAGCTTGGCGAAACTACAAATATGTATTTACGGGGGACATTGAAAAAATGTACCGTCAGATATTGGTTAATAATGACGATAGGCCGTATCAGCAGATTCTATTTCAAGGCGAAGGCGAAAGATCGGTAAGATCATATCAACTAAACACAGTAACATTTGGAATGAACTGTGCTCCATTCTTGGCACTTAGAACTTTGCAAAGATTAAGCGAAGATTGTAAAAACGTATTTCCGATGGCATCAGCGATTTTGAAAAACGAAGTCTACGTCGACGACATTCTGTCAGGCGGACATACAATTCAAGAAGCACAGCTAAACCAAATCCAACTCAAGGAGGCTTTACACTCGGCTGGTTTCCCCTTGAAAAAAATTACGGCGAATCACAAAGAACTTTTAGAAAATTTGGCCCGGGAGGATCTTCTAGATGAAGATTTTTTAAAATTTGAGTCCTCTAGCACCATCAAGACTTTAGGTATTCGGTGGGATGCCCGACAAGACTCATTTTACTATGACGTTAAGCCGGTGCAAACCGCACCTTTCTCAACAAAAAGGCAGATTTTATCGGTAATAGCTAAACTATTTGATCCGCTGGGATGGATTGGCCCAATTGTGGTGACAGCCAAACTATTAATGCAAGAGCTGTGGCAATGCAAAGCTGATTGGGACGAAGCTGTTCCACTTGATATTTTAGAAAAGTGGAATTTATTCACTAAACACTTACCCAAAATCTCGGCCTTAAGAATTCCACGATGGATAAAATTTGCACCGCAATACCAGAGTCAAATACACGGTTTCTGTGACTCGTCAGAAAGGGCTTATTGCTGTGCCGTTTTTAGAAGAATTACGTCGTCAGATGGCCAAATATTTTGCAATTTACTAGCCGCAAAAACTAAAGTAGCACCTATCAAAAAGTTAACCATACCCAAACTAGAATTATGTGGAGCGTTGCTACTTGCAAAATTGGTGCAAATCTTAAGGGCAGATGACCCCCTCCCCCAGGAGCTCTTTCTGTGGACAGACTCATCCATTGTCCTTGGGTGGTTACAAAAGCCGCCCAACACATTAAAGACATTTGTGGCAAATAGAGTTACGAAAATTGTCAGTATTGCAAGCCACAGTTATTGGAGACATGTAAAAAGTGAGGACAATCCCGCGGACTTAGGCTCACGGGGATGCTACCCCCCGGACCTTATCGAAGCACGACTATGGTGGCAGGGGCCCCCTTGGCTTACCCAACCTGAAGAAAGCTGGCCAGAACCACGTGTATTTGACCCAATTGATTTGGAGACCAAAAGGAGCACAAATTTCCACTTAAAAGCAGTAGGGGAGGATACCAGATCGACGGAGGAGCCGAAAACGGCAGATATTTTGAATAACTTTTCATCTTTCGGTCGAGCATTAAAAGTGCTGAGTTACCTCTTCAGATTTATTGAACGAGCCCGCTGCCGTCCCGTTTCATCACAACTCGGGGTTAGCTCGGCTGAAGTACAACAGGCTAAAGTTCGTTTAATTGCGCTAGCTCAGCAGACTTACTATTCCAAGGAAATAGAATGTCTACGGAATAAACACTCATTAAGTCGCAAGAGCAGACTTCTAACAGTTACACCGTTCCTCGACAAGAATAATCTACTACGGGTCGGAGGAAGACTTAACCATGCTGGGCTGACTTACGATGAACGTCACCCGGTCATTATCCCGGAAACATCGCGTTTCGCAGTGCTACTTGTTGAGTTCACTCATAAAATTCTACTGCATGGTGAGCACCATATAATGCTTCGAGCTTTAAGGCAGAGTTTTTATATACCACGGATAAGAAATCTTATTAGAAAATGTATCCGGGAGTGTAGACCATGTACTATTTATAAACATAAGTTTCAGAATCAAATAATGTCGGCACTTCCTCCAGAGCGCGTCAATTTCTCGCTTCCGTTTACGTACACTGGGGTTGATTTTGCCGGACCGTTTTCATTAAAATCATCAAACCTGCGAAATGCGAAAATAGTTAAAGGATATGTAGCGGTCTTCGTGTGCTTCTCCACAAAAGCAGTACATTTAGAAGTATGTACTGACTTATCTACATACGTAGTGCTTTATTGCCTGTTTTGACAGGTTTGTGGGTCGAAGAGGTCTACCCAAGACCATGTTTTCTGACAACGGGCGCAATTTTCTGGGGGCAAGTTTGAAGCTGCTCAAAACCCACAATTCATTCCTCAAGGCTGCGGAACAGTCATTAGTCACCAAGTATAGCACCCACGGTTTCACATGGTCATTTATACCACCGTACGCGCCCCACATGGGAGGGCTGTGGGAAGCCGCGGTGAAAAGTATGAAGTCTCACCTCAAAAAGATCGCCACCAATCTTAACTTTACTTATGAAGAATTCGCAACACTCATTATCCGAATTGAGGCAGTATTGAATTCCCGGCCTCTCTCACCTCTAACGGAAAATCCAAATGAGCTGTTACCGCTGACGCCAGGTCATTTTTTGCGCGGAGCACCACTTATCTCTCCCCCTGAGAATATAGAGGAACATGAAATTCCGCATTTGACCTTTCTAAAACGGTGGGAACGCCTAAAGGCAATACAACATCTGTTCGCAAGACGCTGGAAAAACGAATACATTGTGGAGCTCCAGCGACGGTTCAAGTGGAAAAAGGAAAGAAACAACATCAAAGAAAATGACTTTGTTATAATTAAAGATGATATGCTACCACCTACCGAATGGCGCCTTGGGCGTGTGACAAATGTTATACGGGGGCACGATGGCCTGGTCCGAGTGGCTGAACTAAAAACCCAAAATGGCATCATTACGCGGGCGATTGTTAAACTTTGCTTACTACCTTCATCGGAAACTCAACCAAAACTTTGCTAAAACTTTTATTTATAATCCAGTCAGTTATCACCTACTTTAACAATAAGAGAAATTTGTTGCTTAACAAAATTGCTAATTATTTGGTACATGACAATATTTCTTTTCACCCTTTTTAGCCAAAATGCTCAATAAACCTCGCTGTCCTTTGTGTTCGCGGAATCATCCCTTAAAATATTGCCGCACATTTCATGCGATGAGCTTAGAAAGGAGACGCGCCCTGGTCAAAAGAGTCGGCTATTGCCTCAATTGCTTAGCCATATCACACACTCGCTTTTGGTGTGAGTCAACAACCCGCTGCAACATCTGCGGTGCAAAACATAACACCATGATTCACCAGCATCGTTATGAATTTAACACGTCCTCATCCAGCTTCGAAGAAACACCCGCCCTCTTGGCCCGAGACGAGCAACTAAATGTCTCGTACCTCCCCCCGTTAATCCAAGCCATTCTAAGGCACCATGACCACTCCTTGTGTGTCACCTTTTTACTTGACCAGAGCTCCGAGCGATCATTTTTGTTGCGTGAGATGGCTGACCAGTTTCCTCATTTGCGTGCATCAACTCACCAGGAAGCCACCGTTACACTGGCTCCATTGCACTCAACTATCGAGCCGAAACCGCCCCTCCGGGTTAAATTGTCTATTCAGACGGAGATAGCGTTTACGTTACCAGAAGCTATTCATGATCCTCTGGTCAAAGCACATTTTCAGGGTTTACAGCCTTGGGCACACCCAACTTTTTCAACCTCTCGGAAAGTTGATGGCGTCTTGGGGGCCGACTTACTAAAACGGGTACTACTAAAGGAAATCATCCGTCCCTACAACGATGTTCCGCGGGCACAGAATAGTGTCTTCGGATGGGTCATTCACGGAAGGTGGAATGGATGTCGGTGCAAGGCTCATGCGGGCCCGGGAGGATGTTGAACCGTGTTCAACCTTGTTTAAGAGAAATTGAACCTCATCATTATTTGTTATTCAAAACCATTAATGTACTTAAGAGAAGTAGTTTTGTAGTACGTAAGTGAAATATTGTCAGTTGTGAAAATCCCATTTTTTTTTTATTTTTTTTATCTTTTTTGTACAAAAACCTTTTTTATTTTTAAAACAAAAATTAGTTTTTTAGTCTTTTATAAGCAGCCAAGGAAGAAGGCAAATAAAATTGTTAAGTTCAAGCAGAACTCTTTGCAACCTGTTTTATTCAAACGCCTTATTGGCTAGACGACTCAACAAAATGTATTCCAATACAAATAAAATTAATAACAATAAATTGTAAATAAGAAAAAAAAAAATATATGTGTTTAGCTATATTTATTATGAAGGATGAAATTTCAGCGTTTTGCGTCATTGTTTTTGAAGATTCGACAAATGAAATTGGGATTTCAATAACTTGAACCCCATAATTTGAAATGTGATTTCTTCTAGAGATATCATAGTTTTTCACTTCCATATTATATTGAGGAACGTTAGAAATGTTATCATCTTGTATTTCACATTCTTCAGTTAGACCACAGGTTTCATAGCTGGGTGGTGGTTGTAGTTGATTTAATGCATTCCAATTAATCGGTACATTATTGGTACAACACCTTCTTAGTAAAGTACAATTTGAAGACCATCGCAAATGCTCTGTTATAGGTTGATCAGTAGGCTCCCAATTCCAAATTTCAACTTCGCAAAAATAACACTTTGTTTTGTCATAATCTCCACTATAAAACATGCCACTCATAGCTAATTCCCTTTTATCTAACCATTTTAATGGCCAGCATACAAAGGTTTTTAATCGTTCATCTTCTCTATTAAAGTTATCGTTCATGCTATAGCGTGGCGTAAACGGAGATTGTTTAAAATGCTGATCTTCATTGCAATCAAATTTTAAATCTTTAACCATTTTAATTTTTTTTTTTTTTTTTTTCTATTTAATATTAAGCGCAATTGTAAAAAATACTATTTTAAATCCACGATATATCACAATATACTTGTTATTGAAATAAATTGTATACTCTATTTATACATGGATATGTTCAACCATTAAAATTAGTTTCGAAATGTGATCCAATATCAGAAATAATAATTTTACTTTTAATAGAGTTTTTTTTTTTATTTTTTATATTTTATTTAATAATTTCTTATAAGTATTTGAAAAAACAAAAAAAAAAAAGAAAAAAAAATCACTACATCTATAAACTTAAATCTACTTCCATAATAAAACGATCTCCTTCTTCATCCAAATAAAAGCCGTCATTTGCCTTCAAAATTATCGCATCTCCCTCTTCATCATCTAGGAAATCGTCAATTTCCCAAAAAAAATCATAATACGCCAGCTGGTTGTTGGGGATTTGCATTCCTGGGTTTTTATTTAATAGGATGTTATCTATAGATGCGTCGATTATCCCATTAATACGCGTCTGCGTATTCTCCTCTACTTTCTCCATAGAATTTTCATCGACAAATACAATTTCGTATTGACTCGAATCCATTGTTTAAGCCTTCAATGTTTAAATGCAAATAAACCTAGTTTTCAGAAATATACTCCACTAAGCCTTTTATGAAGGCAAAATAAACAATATACAAATTCTTATTAAATATTATTGGGACACATTGTATTGCGAAAGAAAACAAACTGCAATTAATGTTTTGTTTTATAAACAAATTATACATTCTAAACAAATTATATATTATATATTATGTCTATCTATCTATCTCTATGTCTGTCTGTCTGGCTGTCTGTCTATCGATCACAACAAAATAAATGCTTCAACAATGCACCTAACACTTGTGCCCAACATTTTTCTAAATCTCAGCTTTATTGCTATCCTATAAAATTTAACGAAGTTTTTATTACTTTGTTTTGAATTTTTTTTAAAAATTTGACCTACTTTAACACGTGCTCATGAATTTCCTAATAAAAAAACACACAAAAATAAAGATTTCAATTTTAATGGCTTTAGCTCCAATTTTAATGGCTTTTGCTCCATTTTAATGGCTTTTTCTCCACATTGGCGCTAAACTCTCATTACCCATATACTTTTATTATTAATGAAGCGGAAGGAATATGAGCTATTTCATAAAAATTACGACGTACCTAGTATTATTCTTTAGTTTCTGAATAATACTTAAATTGGATTGTGAATAATTTTTATTTTTTCTTGATATATAACAACTATTATTTGATTTCTATATTTTGCATAAAAATAATAATTTTATTTTTGCACTATGTCAAAGCTTAACTTGCTAAACGTAATTGTAAAAGAGGCTTGAGATGTTAATATGCAAATTCGTTTCCACTTAAAATAATGGTTTTTATTAAGCAAAATATAAAAATTCAGAAATAGCAATCATTTATCAAGCAAAAAATAGAAAGTTTAAATACTCGCTGTGTGCCAAAAGCAAAAATTTAACTCAAATATAAGAATTAATTGCATAAAAAATAAAACTGAAATATAATTTTAATAATTTTTTTGTATAGAGTATAAAAATTCAATACAAACTAACATTTTTATACATAAAAATAAATCTCGGGATTCTGGATTTATCAATCCCGAAATATCCAAGGATGTCTATATTCGGGATTTCCCGTTGGGTATCCCCAGTGAATACCCAGCAGAGCCGCGTCTGAATCTGAAACCGACCCCGCTGAGTTGGTAGTGATATCCCAACTCATTACACGTCGGTTTTTTGTTTTTGTTTTGTGAATTTGTCCATTTTCCAGCCCCACGAGAATGCACGTATAAGAGAGGATCATCTCGTGCAGTGACGGATTGCACGGATTAGGCCAGTTTCTTTAACCTCTAACTAGTAATCAAGCCAATTTTAACATTTGAAAAAAGACAGTTTTGCAATAAATCTAAGGAGTTCTTAGTTTAAAGGGCCAAGTAAGCTACACAAGCGATTTGACAAGAACAATAGGAAGGTTTTGGGAATATTTATAATTTTTAATTTTCATACAAACAAGCTTCAAATCTTTTTTGTATATGATATCAAGCCTCTTGTGTAGTTTATTTGTCCCTGAACAAACAAAACACCTTCGTTAATAAAAGTAGTGTTCGAAACGGTGAGAAAATAACATTTGAAAATGTATTGAACGATTTATAGTAGTACATTTCCGCAGGGCCATCAAAGATTCCTTAGTGCCACAAATGGCCTAATTATGCCACATTTTGCATTACTGAATCCAGGGGATTCCGAAAAAGGGTATTTCAATTAAAAAATGGCTTAGTTTTTTATAAGCAGTATATCCCATTTTAAAGAAAATAATCATGTTTTTATAAACAAGAAATATTTAGTTCAGGTAGGAAGTGTTCAAAAAACTTTACTTTTCTTGGAATGGGCTTTCCTGTTTTTAACGCCTGGCAAAAGGTTTGTTCTTCATCACTATAGCTCATTTTTTAATGCTTTTCTTGTTATTTTCCAACATTTTCTTTTTTTCTACCGACTTAGCGATTACGATTAAATTTTAGGGTTTATTTCCAATTTTGCAATTATTCGCGAATTTTAGCGATATAAGTGTTTTACCTGCAAGTTTTCTGATTCTTTACAGCCTTTAAGATTTTAAATAAATATTAGGCTTTGCTATCATACCGCCGTTACCAAATTTTTGGAAGCTTCCGCTTATTTAGCAATTTATACTTAATTTTTGACATTGTTTTTAGCTTTAGAGACTTTTAATTAGTTTTATGACTTGTTTAAAATATAAACAAATTTCTCTAATTTTTGCAAACTTTTCCGAATTTTTTAATTTTTGCGTAGCTTTGTTGTTCTTTGAGGCAATCATCGCCGTTTTTAAAATCGACCTCGTTTTTAAAATTGTTTAATAAAATGTCACAACTTTTAAAGAAAAGACAACACTCTCATACTTAAATTTGGTACGTCACAGTTTTGTAGGACCTAAAATCACACTGTAAGATCTTTTTAAGATCAGTCCATAATTTACACTAGGCCCCATATAAACCCTACTCCCGGAAAACAGTTTAGTACGCCTAAAACCGTAATCGATAATGCTATAATAATTAAATACGGTACGATACAGTTTTGTAGGACTATAAATCACTGCTAAATTTCGTGAAAATCGGTCCATAATGAACCCTAGACCCCATATAAACTCCACTCCCGGAAAATATCTTAGTACGGCTAAAACCGTAATAAGTAAGGCTATCATACTAAAATTTTGTTCGTCACAGTTTTATAGGACCAGAAATCATAATTTACACTACGCCCCATACAAACCCTACTCCCAGAAAACAGTTTAGTACGCCTTAAACCGTAATAAATAATGTTATCATAATAAAATTCGATACGGTACAGTTTTGTAGGACCAGAAATCACACTGTAAAAGTTCGTGAAGATCGGTCCAAAATTAACCCTAGACCCCATATAAACCCTACTCCCGGAAAGCAGTTTAGTACGTCTAAAACCGCAATGCATATAGCGTCATAAAATTTGGTACGTCCCAGTTTAATAGGACTACAAATCACACTGTAAAATGTTGTGAAGATTGGTCCATAATTTACTCTAGGCCCCATATAAACCCTACTCCTGGAAAACAGCTTAGTACACCTAAAACCGTAATTAATAATGTTATCATAATACAATTTGGTACCTCACAGGTTTGTAGGACTAGAAATCGCAGTGTAAAATTTCATGAAGATCGGTCTATAATTTAACCTAGGCCCCATAAAAATCCTACTCTCGGAAAACAGCTAATTGCGGCTAAAATCAAATAAAGCCCACTTTGGGAAAATAATTAAATTCTTCTAAACCCATAACAGATATAGCTATTGCGGTAAAATTTCTTCCAACCTAGATTCATATGGCCAGAAAAAATATCATGCAATTTTGTGATATACGGTCCATATTTTAGCTTAGATCCCATATTAAGCAGCCTTCTGAAATTCACTGTTATTGCTTAAACTAATTACACTGCTGCATTGAAATTTATTCTAATTTACTTTTTGTAATACCAGATCAGTCTTCACAATTTTGAAATGATTGGTCTATATTTATTATTAGTCCAATACAAATTACCCTCCAAAAAGCATTTTAGTTCGGCTAAAACTGTTACGAATCATGATTTTTTACTCAAGCCAGTTCAAAATTCTAACAAGAAATGCATAAAACTTTCTTATTGTCGGTCAATAATTTAATATAGGTCTAAACCGCAACCAATTTTAATGCTGACGTTCGTTTCTGTGAAGCTTAGTTAATAATATATATGTATATATCATATCGAGCCTACTCCTGTCGGTGGAGGTTAGGAAATATTCGGCACAGCCGAATATAGCACTCTAAGTTGTTTCAAATACAGGAATTCGGAAATTACACATGACTGTGTACCAAACTATAAATTGGCTTTGCTAGAATGAATACGTCTTGCAAAACCTCATTGATATTCCTTATTTGCTATTAAGTCGTTAGGTTTACAAAAGAAGCAAAGCTTACCAATTTCTGCAGTAAGAAAGAACTGGATGAACATGTACAATGGCGCGTATCTACCCGCAGTAATTATTTCCGAACATCGGCGGAAGAACATCACAAATTGGTTTTTGTTCAAACCTTGAGCTATGTTTACACCTATTAAATATTTGACATCCTACACGTAACCACTAGTTTTATTAAAAACTAGCAAACATCATTTAAAAGTTTCATAATTGAATTATACAGTTATCTATACAAATAAAGTTGCAGTTTGATAAATTTGCTGGCCATGCTCTGTTGTATTTTTTCGTCAAATATTTGTAAGGTCTGAACATACCTTAAGCAACATAAATTTTTAATATCCGCTGAGTGGTTCTGTTTGATTGAGTACTTTATAGCAATAATTATTGTCGCAATTTTTTGTTCAAATTCATTATTTTATTTAATAAAACATAAGCAACTTAAGTCTTAAATTCTAAAATCTCTAAAATGTTCAAATTTTTTTTTTTTTTTATTAAAGAGTTGTTGCGCTATGTCAAAGAAATTAAAATCAAATTTTACATTTTATGTTAAACATGCTATTCTTCTTTACACTCTCACCAATAAACTCAGAAAACTTTCATAGTGTAAGCCCATACTTAGCAATACAATTTGACAGTAGATCATTGGTGTTCAAAAATGTTTTGCATATGTACTGTGAGAGAATTTTTCAAGTACAGTGAAACGCAAAACTAACCACACACTTTTTGTTAAAATTTAATTACAAGAAATTGTAATCGTTGTATAAAAATAATAATGCAATTCCCACTGAATTAATTGTATGTGATTAACTTCCGTCGATTAGGGACATCTATAGAGTTGGCAATTTTTATAATTCCATTGTATTCATCAACAAAATATCAACACAGCTTCCGTACATGTGCATTCGTCGCTGTGTGACGAGCCACTAAATCATTTCATCATTATTTATTTAACACACTGTATTTGAAACAACTTAGAGTGCTATATTCGGCTGTGCCGAATATTTCCTACCCTCCACCGATAGGAGTGGGTACTATATGATAAATACATATATATTATTAACTAAGCTTCACAAAAACGAAAGTCAGCATTAAAACTGGTTGCGGTTTAGACCTATATTAAATTATTGACCGACAATAAGAAAGTTTTCTGCATTTCTTGTTAGAATTTTGAACTGACTTGAGTAAAATATCATGATTCGTAACAGTTTTAGCCGAACAAAAATGACTTTTAGGGATGTAATTTCTATTGGACCTATAATAAATTATGGACCAATCATTCCAAAACTCTGAAGACTGATTTCTGGTATTACAAAAAATAAATTAGAATAAATTTTAATACAGCAGTGTAATTAGTTTTAACATTAACAGTGAATTTCAGAAGCCTGCTTAATATGGGATCTAAGCTAAAATATGGGCCATATATCACAAAATTGCACGATATTTTTTCTGGCCATATGAATCTAAGTTGGAAGAAATTTAACCGCAATAGCTATATCTGTTATGGTTTAAGACGAATTTAATTATTTTCCCAAAGTGGGCTTTATTTGGTTTTAGCCGCAATTAGCTGTTTCCCGAGAGTAGGATTTATATGCGGCGTAGGTTAAATTATGGACCGATCTTCAAGAAATTTTACATTGCGATTTCTAGTCCTACAAAACTGTGAGGTACCAAATTTTATTATGATAACATTATTAGTTACGGTTTAGGGTGTACTAAACTGTTTCTCGGGAGTAGGGTTTATATGGGGCTTAGAGTAAATTATGGACCGATCTTCACAACATTTTACAGTGTGATTTGTAGTCCTATTAAACTGGGACGTACTAAATTTTATGACCATAGCATTATGCAATACGGTTTTAGACGTACTAAACTGCTTTCCGGGAGTGGGGTTTATATGGGGTCTAAGGTTAATTATGGAGCGATCTTCACGAAATTTAGCAGTGTAATTTCTAGTCTTACAAAACTGTACCGTACTGAATTTAATTATGATAGCATTATTTATTACAGTTTAAGGCGTACTAAACAGTTTTCCGGAAGTATGGTTTATATGAGACTAGTGCAAATTATGGACTGATCTTCAAAAAATTTTACAGTGTGATTTCTGGTCCTACAAAACTGTACCGAATCGAATTTTATTATGATAGCATTATTTATTGCGGTTTAAGGCGTACTAAACTGTTTTCCGGGAGTAGGGTTTATATGGGGCCTAGTGTAAATTATTAATTTCTGCTCCTATAAAACTGTGACGTACAGAATTTCATTATGATAGCATTATTTAGCAGTAGGGTTTATACGGGGCCTTGTGTAAATTATGGGCCGATCTTCCAACAATTTTAGAGTGTGATTTCTGGTCCTAAGAACTGTGACGTAGCAAATTTTAGTATGGTTTATATGGGGTCTAGGGTTAATTATGGACCGATCTTCACGAAGTTTAGCAGTGTGATTTCTAGTCCTACAAAACTGTACCGTGCCGAATTTGATTATGATAGCATTATTTATTACGTTTAAAGGCGTAGGGTTTGTATGGGGCCTAGTGTAAATTATGATTTCTGGTCCTATAAAACTGTGACGAACAAAATTTTAGTATGATAGCGTTATTTATTACGCTTTTAGGCGTACTAAAATATTTTCCGGGAGTGGGGTTTATATGGAGTCTAGGGTTAATTATCGACCGATCTTCACGAAATTTAGCAGTGTGATTTCTAGTCCTACAAAACTGTACCGTACCGTATATAATTATTATAGCATTATTGATTACGGTTTTAGGCGTACTAAACTGTTTTCCGGGAGTAGGGTTTATATGGGGCCTAGTGCAAATTATGGACCGATCTACAAAATATCTTACAGTGTGATGTACGTGCTACAAAACTGTGACGTACCAAATTTAAGTATGATAGCGCTATTGATTACGGTTTTAGGCGTACTAAACTGTTTTCCGGAAGTAGGGGTTCTATGGGGTCTAGGGTTAATTATGGACCGATCTTCACGAAATTAAGTAGTGTTATTTCTAGTCCTGTCAAATGGTACCGTTCCGAATTTAATTATGATAGCATTATTTATTACTATTTAGGCGCACTAAACTATTTTCCGGGAGTAGGGTTTATATGGGGCCTAGTGCAAATTATGGACCGATCTACAAAAAATCTTACAGTGTGATGTACGTGCTACAAAACTGTGACGTACCAAATTTAAGTATGATAGCGCTATTGATTACGGTTTTAGGCGTACTAAACTGTTTTCCGGAAGTAGGGGTTCTATTGGGTCTAGGGTTAATTATGGACCGATCTTCACGAAATTTAGTAGTCTTATTTCTAGTCCTGTCAAATGGTACCGTTCCGAATTTAATTATGATAGCATTATTTATTACGATTTAGGCGCACTAAACTATTTTCCGGGAGTAGGGTTTATATGGGGCCTTGTGTAAATTATATTATACTGTGACGTACCAAATTTTAGGATGATCGCGTTATTTATTTCGGTTTAAGGCGTACTTTACTCCTTTCCGCGAGTAGGGCTTATATGGGGCCTATGGTCAATTATGGACCGATCTTCACGAAATCTAACAGTATGGTTTGCAGTCGTATCAAAATCAAATTGGTTAAGGTGATGGTTATCAATTTTTTTAAGGTGACGGTTCTACATTTTTTTTCATAGTTCTGATCCTACTGAACCGATGTTGCTGGATTTCAATCCCAAGCTGCTTAGGATAACTACATGCAATTTGAGACCATGGTTGTTCTTTTCTTTTGCGTTTTTCGAAAGTGAGCGTATTTTCAACAGACGGACAGACAAACGGACATGGCTAAAACGACTTAGAATTATTCAAGGAGCCAGAATAGATATACTTTATGGAGTCTTAGACGCATAATAAGAAAGTATCACATGGAATGACAAACTTAGTATACCCTCATTCACCACTAGTGGTGGTGGAGGGTATACAAATATCAATACAGCTACCGTACATGTGCACTTGTTGTTCTCACGTACGACAAAAGTAATGAGCATATGGAGATAGAAAGCGCAATAAGTCAGGGTGTAAAAACCAATTTTGACTGTGATGGAAACTTAATAAATGGCAAAAACTCAATGTTCGAAAAGAAAATCTTGACGGTCAAAATTGAATGAAAAGATAGAGCTTAAAGCAAAATTACACATAGATGACACATGGAACTAATTACATATGTTCTACACATGCATGTTTAATTACACAATATGTGTAATTATGCATGGACTGGCAACACTGACTCGACGAGACAACGACGAATGTACTTGACTGACTTTATTTATTTTTTCAGTGCCTTTTTTTGCCATAAAACATTGAAAACAATAAGGAAAAGTATTTTAAAAAGGCATTATTATACCTTTTATAGCAGCTCTATGAAAAAAATTAATGAAAAAGAAAATTTTTTTCTTAAAAAAAAGAAATTCTTTAAAATAAATTAAAGAATGGGTTGTAAACGGAGAAATTAAAAAGGAGAACAATTTATTTATTTTTCAACAAGATTTTTTTTTCATTAAATCTATTCATACTATAAAAATAATCTTTGATATAGATTTTAATAACAGCAAAAATTTTGTATCAAAAATTAATCATTTAGAAGTAAACTTATTCTTTTATATTTAATTTATTTACAAAACAAAAACAAGTGAATTCTTAGATACCATTAATAAAGTTCATTTTCTAAAACGTAAACATATAACAGTAGTTCTTTTAAATTACAAAACTTTTCTCCCAGTGCAACTATGGCTTAAGCCTCGGTTAGCTGACAGTAGCAGTAACGTAAACGTACAGTTTACTTCACGTAAACATTTGGAGCGATTATGGAACAGTAAATACGTGGCATATGATTAGAACATAAACAACAAATATTATTCAAGTACACTCAAAATATTATGCAGCTAAATTCCACAGAAAATTCATTTTAAACAACTAAAAATGTATTATCAAAAATGTTGTTTTTGGGAATACATAATTTTTTATTAACAGATTTTGTTTGTTGTGGTTAATGCCCTATTTTTTTAATTAATAAAAGTACTGAAATTTATTGTTGGAGGATAAGCTGATCATATGCGCATTTCAATGGTTGCTTAGGCCAGATCATCAGGAAACGTTCTCCTAAATAATTTTAGAAAAGCCAAAGCTATCTGCAACCAAGACTACAGAGGGAATGAGAATTACATACACTCAAAAAGTCTTATTTGCAGCGATATCAAAGCTTAAACAAAATACAAACCATATGCTGTTGTAAATAATCCAAAAAACTACATCTTAAAGCGGAGACAAAATCATTTTTATGAAATGATATATGGGTCGTTATATATTAATATCACCTATAGTCCAACATAGTTTTCTATTGAAATTCAGCCTGATCGGTCCATTAATGACCGAGATTTAAGCAAAAACCATGACTGAATCAAATTTAAGCCGAAAGAATTATTAAAACGATCCTGTGTAGAAAGTTCATAAAATTTTTTTTTTTTTTTAATATTTCATAATTTAACTTCTACTTATCTACCTACCTTACCTGAACTACTCAGGGTCTATCCAATAGGTCTACGCAATTCGCCAGATGTTTGTTTGGTTTATTCCTTTACGAAGTAAAAAGTTAATTACAATTTGCTTTTCCATGTATATTTTTGTTTTTTCCACACAACAATTAGTAAGGCGCAACCAACAGCGTCTGGCACGAATTAAACTTACTTTTTTAATATTAAAATATTTATACATATCAACAATAGCTTAATTTTTACAATACACAATTTAACTCCAAATTAATTCATATACTATCAGTGGAAATGATAAGTACCGGACCGATGCAGCTCGCAAGCAAGACTGCGCAAATATGCACACCGATCTAGCAAAATCGTTTTCCCAAGAAATCAGTGAAAGTAGGCAATTAGGAATTAGGCCGGATACGCGTGTAGAAATTATTAAATTATTGATAAATTAATTTGTTTGGCATTGTCAGCGGTGTTGTTAACTTACATGTATACATATCACTTTTTTCTTTATGTTTTCCCATTGTAGTAGTAAGCTTTTGACAACGGCGCTTATATAAATTAAGCTTGGTTGATAAAATTAAGCTAAAATATTTCATATACATATGTATATGGAATTTGTTGACACCTAGAAATATGTTCCTATAATATGGATTTTGGCACGATATAGCGCCCTTTCCATATGAGTAAGGAACCAATTGGCCTTGTAATACTATGGTAAAATGTATAAAAGATTCGGCGCAGCCTTATATATATAACAATATTGTTTATTTAATACTTATCATGTACAGATATATATATTTATATATATATATATATATATATATATTAATGTGTTATTATTAGTAAAACTTTAAATGTTATTTTTTCAGGTTCGCCTGAGCGTTTTAACATCGTCAAAATTGAACTCTGAACTTATAAATATAAAAAAATCCTTTGGCTTAACTGTTATTAAATTCGAAGATGCTGTGATAGAATTTGAAAAATTCTCTGATAGACATAATTTTGAAACCTTAGAAGTTTACGTTAAAGCACTTAAAGCACACTATTTTAATCAGCTAAAATGGCATGCAGCATCAATTCTTGGAAGCGTTGATTTTTTAGGAAATCCTCTGGGATTTGCTAATGATTTGTCGGAAGGAGTATCCGGTCTTATTTTTGAAGGATCTGTAAAAAGTTTGGTCAAAAACGTTACTCATGGTTTATCTAATTCTACGGCAAAATTAACCGAAACATTATCTGACAGCCTTGGAAGGGTCGTTTTAGATGAACACGATAATGAAACACGCCAAAAAATATTGGAAGTAGCATATCCTACTTCAGGAGGCCATCTTGCTGCTGGATTAAAAGGTTTTGGGTTTGGGTTACTAGGTGGTGTTACGAGTATTGTGCGTCACTCTTACGATGGAGCGCAGTCCGATGGGCTTCCTGGATTTTTAAGCGGTCTTGGCAGAGGTATTGTAGGTACAGTAACAAAGCCTTTAATAGGAGTTCTAGATTTGGCATCTGAAACTGCCATCGCTATAAGAGAAACAAGTAGAGGTTCTCACCATTATTTGCCAGACCGTAAACGTTTGCCACGATGTGTAACAGGAGCGCCTGGTGGACTTTTGCCATTATATTCATATCGTCACAGTAAGGGACAACAATACCTTTATATAATAAATAGACGAAATTTTGAAGAAAAACTTATATTTTATGAGCCTAACCTCTGTAATGATAAGGAAGCTCAGTTAAGACTATTAGTTTCCACAGAATATGTACGAATTTTCTCAAGATGTGAAGAAGATCCTGCTATTATGTTTGAATGTCATCTTAGCGAAGTTTTATCATGTCATCCACTTATAACTAATATAACTACGTCAAGCAAAGTATTACCAAACTGTTATATTGAAATATCTACTAATGTACCTAAGGTCACACGACCGAGAGTCAGATGTCAAAATGAAGAAATTGCTGAAAGCGCTTCAAGATGTGTAAGTATATTATAGAAATACATTAAACTTTTAAATTCTTATTCTTTGAAGTTTGGCTAAAAGGGGTTAGGTCAGAAACCATAGTTATTTGTAGTGTCAAATTGAAAAATATTTAATTGCCTTATTAACATCTTGTTTCGGTAAAACACAAGTGTTCTCACTTAAAGTTTTCGTATTAAAACGAAAACTTTACAATAAAAAACATTTAAAAGCTTCCGTCTATTCATGTTTGACATAAATAGATATTTTTTCTATCGTTAAATAACATTATTCCTAATGCGTTTTTTCGTACCTTTTCATGCGTTTTGCATATAAAGATTTTGTGGTCAAGGTTAACCTTGGCTTTTGTTTACAAATATAAATTATAAAAACAAAAACTACTATAAAAAATTTTTAGTCACTTAATAAAAACTAAAAAAGTTAAATTAAAATTTTTAAAAAATTACAATAAATAACAGCAATATATGAAGAACATCTTTTGCTGCACATCAACGTATATACATACATACATAAGTACATACATACATATATTCATACTTCCCTGCAGTCAGGCTGGGACCAAATGTCTCCATGTCTATACTCATTATACAAGTGACAACCCTAGTAGTAAAAATGTTTCCAATTTTTCTTTTAAGTGACAATATTAAAAATACAGAGACAACAGATGTAGTACATTTGTAGTAATATTGTCAACAAACGCGTCAATATCCGGAATGAAATGTCTATAGGTACACTGTATTGACTCGCGTTAGACACCAGCACTGTTGACTAAATGTACACCATATCATGTTCTCTCCTGTTGACACTAAGCATATGCTTGTTCTTGTGTTTTTTCTACTGCGCAATAGCTTTTCGTTATTTCATTAGTATTATTGAACGGGTTTGCTGAAAAACAACGTGCGCGTGACTCTTAAACAAGTTTCTTAGTAAGAATTTAAAAAATATAATTATTTTGTTTAAAAATATAAAAAATACGTACTTTCTTTTGAAATGAGCAAAAGAAATTATAAATATATTTGTTCCATAATTTATAGAAACGTACTAGTAAATTCCTGGTTCGAATGTCTCCATAAGGTCCCATAAGAACTATCAAGTCAATATATAGTCAATTGTTATGATGGTACTAGTGGATTTTCAATGACACGCACACATTAAATGTCAACAGCATTAAGCCTTGTAAAGGGTATAATTAGACAGTAGTACTGCCGACAAAGTCAAAATCGAGTCAGTGTAATTTTACTATCGACATTTCCTGCAGGGTTGTTTCTGGAATTTTTTGAACCTGTAAATACTTATTTATGAAGTTATACATAAACCATTTATATTATTGTTAATTATCTAGGGATTTTTCAGTAAAACATCCTTTTTATTTGCCCTTTTTACACCCTCCACCATTTGCAATCTGTTTATACAACAATAACGTTATAAAATTTGAACGTGCGCCAAGATAGCGTCGATAGTTATCCACGAAAACGCGAAATTGAATTGGTGCTTTTGGGGGGTTCAATTGAAAATGGGAATTTAATGCTTTTAGGAATTAAAATGATGATGGGAGTTTTGAATTTGGGAATTTAAAATATGGGAATTTAAAAAATTAGGGTGTTCGAATAAAAATGAGAATTTGTAATTTTAAGCAAATAATTACGCAAAAATTAAATAAAATAAGTAATCAACAATAATAAAAATGTAATATATATACAGAAAAGTATTAAAATAATTAAAAGAAATGTATTTATAAAGAAAAGAAATGTATTTATAATTAAAATAAATGTATTAGTAATTGAAAGAAATGTATTTATAATTACAAAAACATTTTTTAATTATTATAAAAAAAGACTTTTGTTATCATAAAAAAAAACAATCGTAAACATTTTACCAAAAAAAAAAAAAGATTAATAAAATGATGAAGTATCTACACATTAAAACTATTTAAACCGAGTTTGGTCTATTATTTTTTCGGGGTCTTAGAGGTAACGTCAAGGTAAAAACTTAATAGATTATGAAAGTAGACGTTCCATAGAATATAAAAAGCTTTCCGTGCAAAAAATTCATCCCGCAGTTTTCCAGAAATCTGGTTTCATCCAAATTGGTCAGTAAAATCTGGGATTAATTTTTTCGGGGTCTTAGAGGTAACGTCAAGGAAAAAACTTAATAGATTATGAAAGTAGACGTTCCATAGAATATAAAAAGCTTTCCGTGCAAACAATTCATCGCGCAGTTTTCCAGAAATCTGGTTTCATCCAAATTGGTCAGTAAAATCTGGGATTAATTTTTTCGGGGTCTTAGAGGTAACGTCAAGGAAAAAATTAAATAGATTATGAAAGTAGACGTTCCATAGAATATAAAAAGCTTTCCGTGCAAAAAATTCATCGCGCAGTTTTCCAGAAATCTGGTTTCATCCAAATTGGTCAGTAAAATCTGGGATTAATTTTTTCGGGGTCTTAGAGGTAACGTCAAGGAAAAAACTTAATAGATTATGAAAGTAGACGTTCCATAGAATATAAAAAGCTTTCCGTGAAAAAATTCATCGCGCAGTTTTCCAGAAATCTGGTTTCATACAAATTGGTCAGTAAAATCTGGGATTAATTTTTTCGGGGTCTTAGAGGTAACGTCAAGGAAAAAACTTAATAGATTATGAAAGTAGACGTTCCATAGAATATAAAAAGCTAGTAAAATGACCGGTAATCTTCTTGTGGGCCATAATATAGGTATTAAGTTTAAAATTTCAAACAAAAAAGTCATTTAGGAACTTCAAACAAAAAACTAAGTCTAATTACCTAAGATAATTGGCAATACATATGTATAAAAATTAAATATTGGCTAAAACTTTTGTAAGCATTACTAAAGATGTAGGTTAATTCTACGCATAGAAATCTATGGTGTAAATGCTGCCGTTTTTAAAACGAAACTTAAGGTTATAGCATGTAGGCCAAATAAGCGTGGAGAGAGGCAAAGATAACTGTTAGATTCGAAGACGAGACCAGATATCTTTTTGTAGATAGTACTGGCATAAGAGTCAATAAGAAATATATATTTTTGCGAATAAAAATTGAAATTTTATTTAAATGTTTATATAAATTTTACTTTACTTTTCTCTATGGAAAATTTTTAGATAATTTTTTGAACAACGAAATTATCTAAATTTGTAGTCATATTACCTAAAAAATTTTGTAACTGCTATAAAAACTTTACGTAATGCAGTAGAAGAGGAATAAAATTCCTGTAGATGTCAAACTTTCCATTAACATTTCTTTTCAGAATCATACCAGTAAGGTATTAAGAATAGCTTTTAACTCTGTGCAAAAACTTACTGAAACTTAGGTATGTAAAACTTTCAGGCATCTTTCCAATTAAGTGAAAATGATGGAAATTTATAGCTCGTGAATACGATGGGTAAAAAACCAATTTGGTATGGCAACTTTATATGAACAAATATTTAGCGCCTTTTTTTGAGTTGCAAAAAATTTTTTGCCGCCAATAATAAAAGAGACGCCTCAGGCCATGCCTGTGATAGAAAAGTAATACAAATTTAGTGCTTTTTTATATTTACAATATATAAAAAAGTAATCCCAGATTTTACTGACCAATTTGGATGAAACCAGATTTCTGGAAAACTGCGCGATGAATTTTTTGCACGGAAAGCTTTTTATATTCTATGGAACGTCTACTTTCATAATCTATTAAGTTTTTTCCTTGACGTTACCTCTAAGACCCCGAAAAATTTAATCCCAGATTTTACTGACCAATTTGGATGAAACCAGATTTCTGGAAAACTGCGCGATGAATTTTTTGCACGGAAAGCTTTTTATATTCTATGGAACGTCTACTTTCATAATCTATTAAGTTTTTTCCTTGACGTTACCTCTAAGACCCCGAAAAAATTAATCCCAGATTTTACTGACCAATTTGGATGAAACCAGATTTCTGGAAAACTGCGCGATGAATTTTTTGCACGGAAAGCTTTTTATATTCTATGGAACGTCTACTTTCATAATCTATTAAGTTTTTTCCTTGACGTTACCTCTAAGACCCCGAAAAATTTAATCCCAGATTTTACTGACCAATTTGGATGAAACCAGATTTCTGGAAAACTGCGCGATGAATTTTTTGCACGGAAAGCTTTTTATATTCTATGGAACGTCTACTTTCATAATCTATTAAGTTTTTTCCTTGACGTTACCTCTAAGACCCCGAAAAAATTAATCCCAGATTTTACTGACCAATTTGTATGAAACCAGATTTCTGGAAAACTGCGCGATGAATTTTTTGCACGGAAAGCTTTTTATATTCTATGGAACGTCTACTTTCATAATCTATTAAGTTTTTACCTTGACGTTACCTCTAAGACCCCGAAAAAATAATAGACCAAACTCGGTTTAAAAAGTTTTAATGTGTAGATACTTCATCATTTTATTAATCTTTTTTTTTTTTTTGGTAAAATGTTTACGATTGTTTTTTTTTTATGATAACAAAAGTCTTTTTTTATAATAATTAAAAAATGTTTTTGTAATTATAAATACATTTCTTTCAATTACTAATACATTTATTTTAATTATAAATACATTTCTTTTCTTTATAAATACATTTCTTTTAATTATTTTAATACTTTTCTGTATATATATTACATTTTTATTATTGTTGATTACTTATTTTATTTAATTTTTGCGTAATTATTTGCTTAAAATTACAAATTCTCATTTTTATTCGAACGCCCTAATTTTTTAAATTCCCATATTTTAAATTCCCAAATTCAAAACTCCCATCATCATTTTAATTCCTAAAAGCATTAAATTCTCATTTTCAATTGAACCCCCCAAAAGCACCAATTCAATTTCGCGTTTTCGTGGATAACTATCGACGCTATCTTGGCCCACGCAATTTTATAATACTTAAAAAATAACAGCTGTTATTGAACTATAATACAATAACTCTACAACTTATTTACTTATATTTATGGTATCTTTTTACTGTATGTTAAATAAATTAAGTAAAAGGCAAATCTAAAATATGTGATCTTTTCAGTCTACGTACTTCTTCTGTTTCATCTAGTAGGCTAATGGCTAATAAGTTAATATGATTGCTCAGTCGCAAAAGGTGTTTGCTCAGTCGCAAAAATTTTTTATGGTTTCCTTAACTGTAGGTATGTTGAGATCATTATGTATTATGGCCGTATTTGTTATAAACCAAGGTGCTAAATCTTCTGCCATAAAATATTGATGGGTTGATGCTTTCCAACGCCAAGTCAATTCGCAAAATATAATTTAAAAAATCGAATCAAAATATATACGTTATCAGCCACTGTACCCAAGCGAGTACACTGTTTTTAAAACTTTCCTTTCGGTTTGAAAATCACTCTTTTATGAAAAAAAAAACTTTCAAATTAGAATTAAACAAGCCTTTTTATTTGCAAATTAAGTGTAAAGTTTTTTAATTGTTATGCTATAATCTTTTGGCAGAGTCAAACTATCACTGACATACCCGAAATGAAAAAATCTCGAAAAGGCTAGAAAAAACAAAGCAAAATTCGAAGTACATACTTTTATTTGCTGCCGCTGATTTTTCAACTTGCTTTTATTAAGCAGAGTACACTTAACATAAGAACAAAACAACTACTGAAAAAACTCTTTTCTTACTGGATTTATGGCAATTCAAACAGTAGAGTTTTTCTTTACCTGTGCGAGTACAATGGCCAGTAATGGGTTAAATAAATAAAACTTAAATTAAATGAAACTGCAGGAGTGAGTTGTCGTCCAGACTTACAATTTTTGTTGGAGCATTTCTTGAGTTTATCAGTGAGAGGGGTAAAAAGATTCAGTTTCATGAACTCTGCAATTCACGCTTGGTTTGTTAATCTCACAGTTTTTAACTTAAAGTTGGATGTAGGTGTATTTGTATTTATATACAAAATATAAAAAGAAGAAGTGGAAAGACAAGAAAAAAAATACAAACGTTGCAAAACAATGATTTCATAATCTGGACACTAATGCAATTTCAAAGTAGAATTTTAGAAACAAAAATTGCATATCTGGACGATGACTAAAGGAAATTATAGCAAATGATTTGTTCAAACAGACTTTAGAAGCCATATGGTAGTAAGAATTAGAGTACTGAAACTATCGATAGCACTATTGATACTATCGATGTTTTCTGACTATCATTTCATTATCGATAATTTTTCGTACTATCGATAGTTTTCGATCATTTAAATTTTTATCGAACTATTATTATCGATTTTATGCTATGTTCATACGTCGATATAAGCCACTTGTTTCGCTCTCTGAAACTAGATTGCCAAACATGCTGTAGCAGCACCTTTTCATGGAGCGTATATTTACCATATTTTTATTATTCCGGTGTTTTCAAAACTAAAATTGTAAAATTAAACAAAAAAAAATATTAAAATAAAATAATGTAAAAGTGAAGTGTAATTGACAATAACATTTTTCAAATTTTATCCCTTTTCTTGCAAATTTTATCACTATTCTTCAATTTATTTTATACAAATTAATAATCAGGTATGTGATGGAAAACGATTTTGAAAACAATACGTTTTGAAATCGATAATGTCGGTTTCAGTATCTTTAAAAATGGATTTTTTATACATTTGCATTTTTTTCTTCCTATATTCATTTAAATTTTACATTAAAAATGTTGATTGAACTGTATTTGGAAGAAAAGATTTACCCCCTAATGCAAAAAACAGTTCACATTACTTAACAAACACATTACCTATAGATCCAGCAAATGTGCACTTAAATCTTGTTTTTTTTGCATAAGGGGGTATATCTCAGATCTGGTTTTAAAAGTTTATAAAAAGCGCTTTTATACATTTCATACTACTCTTAAAATCGGGAAAATCTAAGCTCATTAACAAAAAAGAATTAAAAGAAAATCTCCATTGGTTTACACTTTACCTGATTTCGATTTCGAGAACATGGTCGTTTCTAATATAAAAATCACATTTGGCGAATTTCAAGGATTTCAGGAGTGCATACAATTTGTGTTGCAACAAACGTAATAAAAATTAGAAAAACTTGATTTAAAAGTTTATCAAGAAACATAAGAAAAATATATATACATATTATTATTTAAAAAAAAAATAACCAAAATAAAATAAATATTCGCATCTACACATTGAAAAAATTACCAATTTTCGTTAGAAATAACAAAAGACGGCCGCTCTGGTTACTAAACAAAAACATTATATAGGAAGTGTGTTTGTTTAAGAAAAATTGTGTAGTGAAAACCATAAAACTCATGTGTAATTTATAATAATTTTTTAACTTAAAAATTCTGAATTAAACAGAATTTGTTTTAAATTTAAACAGCCTTTAAGAAATATCAGTGAACAAGTCATAGTGCAAAACGATTAGACAACAAATTTGAATTAAGAAACCGGAAAATTTGTAGATTTTATTCATGAAACAACATTTTGGTAAATTTTAGAATTTTTTTTTTCTTAAATATGGAATACCACCTAAACTTTTGATTTGTCGAAAGTGACAACCGGAGGCCTTAATATCTCTAGTTACGTGCTATCAAAATCAGTTATCAGATTTTATAAACCGGCAAATTTGTAGATTTTATTCATATAACAACATTTTTTCATAATTTTTCAAACATGTCAAACTGCTAAATTTAAAGATTTTTTTCATTAATTTTTTATGAATAATATGGTGCTCGTAATGTTTTCTGATATAATTTGCATGTGTTGTTATTGTTTGTCACGCACGTGCTGACAAACTCGTGGTCAAAACAAAAAAATGATGTCGTGTGCGGTTGATTTCTGGATTGATTTGTTTACACGCGTTGTATTTCCCGTTTTTTATTATTTACGTTTCTTTTTCTTTGTTTCGTATATAAAATATCAATAAAAAAGCACCAAAACTTTTATCTTACTCTAATCCACAATGTATGCGGTGTTAAGGGTCCTAAGTAAGATTACATTTTGGGTTGAATGTGTAAAAGGTACCTTATAAACTTTTGTTATTGTGTTTTAAAAACAGAAGAATTTAAAAAAAAGAGTCTAAAACCTTTGACAACATATACTATTTATTGATTTTTTAAAGACAATTTTCCAGCAAATATGTCTTACCCCAAAATAAGTAAATATGAAAGACAATATAATAAAGTTTGGCAAAAAGATTGCGGGGCTATTGGTAAGTACTTATGATGCATCAAAGTATTAAATAAATGACGGATACATGTATTTTTATTGTTGATCTATGTCTATTCGGTCTTATTTAATAACTTCCTTAAATTTGTTTTAGTTAAACGGAAATTTTAGCTCACTGAACAAATTGCTAAGCTCTTTAAAATAACATAAAAAATTTTGTTTTGTAAGAAGAATACTTGTTCATCGCCTATAAACATATCTACAGTACCACCCAGGTGGGTATTGGTAAACAATGTACATAACAAGCTTTGGTAAACCGAAGGTTAAACAAGCTCCAAATTCTTATAAATTGGTTCATTCGTCTTCAAAAACAGCATATTGTTCTGCTTGTAATTTCTCTCTGGAATCGCAGAGCGAGTATTTTCAACAACGAACTTGACTAAAACAAAGCTTCGTAATAAAATGCAGTACGAAGTTTTAGAGGCACTTCTAGCCATTTATCTCAATATCAACAATATATGTTGCCAAAATTGTATTCTGGATATGATACAAAAATTTAATGCTCAAACTATGTACAATATCAGTGAATCTTACCACGTTGATGGTAAAACAGAAGTTTATGAATTATTTAATTTTAAGTAAATATTTTCCTTTAAAAATATTCAATGTAAAAGTACAAAATATCTCAAATATATCTTATTTACTTAAACTAATATAAAATTAAAAAAAATTTGACTTGGGGATTTTTGGGGATTTCTTATTATAATTTTTCTTATTATTTTTAAACAAATTTTCAATTTGGTCAGAAAAAAAACAAAAAAATAATTTAATTTTTTAAGATTTTTTTTAATTTGGAGATTTTTGGGGATTTATTTTCTATTTTTGGGGACATGGAAAATAGTACCTGTCATCCCTGGTGGAGCAGGTAACACTAGTATTGAATATATTTCAAACTGTTAACGCTACCTGGTGCCATGGTACTACTACACAAGGTAAACTCGTTGCTACAACAAGTACAACAAGACAAAAACAACAGGACAAATTGTTTTTGTAGTTTGAACCGACACGTCAAAAAAAAGTAATACGGTGCCTTCAAAATAAAAACACAAATTGAACAAAATGGCGCACACTAACTATGTGTAAACAAACATGAAAAAATTTAAACAAACATGAAATTTTTTTGACGGGTGGGTTCTAACTGGGGTAAACAGCTGACAAACATATGGGCCAACGAGTTTACCTGTGTAGTTGTACCATGCCTGGTGCTTAATTAAACAGTTTTAGTGAACATTTTCCAGATTAAAGGAGAAGAAGCATACAAAAGTAGAAATTTTGAAATTTTTTTTTTTTTTTTGCTATTTTAATTCACATTTTAAAAATTAAAACGATATACAAACATGTAACATAATATAAAAAAACAGACTTCTTTCTAAAATACAAATTCATCCAATTCACTATTAATAAAAGTCGCATAAAAAGCTAAGTTGTCAATTTAAAAAGAATTAAAAACAAAATTTAATATGTACATTTACCATTAACATACTCGCATTATTTGTCGCTTTTTCTTCACTCTATTTGATTTTTTAATTCACTTAAAACACATATAAGTTATTAACAGTAAAAACAAATCTAGGCCTTTACGCAACATGGCGCTCTAGTTATAGTTCTATGAACTTTTGATTATGTCCTCTGCATAAACTCGACATTGGAATTGCTAGCAAATCCCCATAATTTTATTCCTTATGTCTTAATTGGTATCAAAACGGTTTTATACCTTGGCTAAGTTTTAAATCGTCATTCATTGCCAGTAAAATCTAGAAAAGACCACGGCAAAGCTACTGCACGCTGCTTTTCCTCAGTCTTGCTACTGTACATGTGCTACAATTAAAAAGCGATTTACTTTAAAAGAAATATTTTCAATTTGGCAGATTTAATAATGTTAACAAATTATTTTGTCTTTTGACAACACTTATTATATTAATATCTATTCTGACTAATACTACTAAAATATTTCAATGTATGTGTTTGCCAGCATAGTATACAACTAGTATGCCGACTCTTTGACAGGTACATAACTCAATTGTCAGTGCTTCCTAACTTATGATTGTATTCGTTAGATTTTTTTAAAATGTATGGGCGTATAAAACTATTTACGTGCAATCGGCGGCCTTAATAGCCCTAGTTACGTGCTATCAAAATCAGTTATCAGATTTTATAAACCCTCAAATTTGTAGATTTGATTCATGTAGCAACATTTTGGTAAATTTTAGAATTTTTTTTGCTAAATATGGAATACCTCCTAAATACCTCCTGATTTGTCGAAAGTGACAACTGGCGGTCTTAAAGCCCTAGTTACGTGCTATCAAAATCAGTTATCAGATTTTATGAACCGGCAAATTTTTGCATAATTTTTCAAACATGTTAAACTGCTAAATTTAAAGATTTTTTTCATTAATTTTTTATGAATAATATGGTGCTGGTAAAAATTTCTGATATAATTTGCATGTTTTGTTATTGCTTGTAAAGCACTTGCTGACAAACTCGTGGTCAAAAAAAAAATGTTGTCGTGTGCGGTTTGTGGGAAAGCTAGTTGCTATGCGCATTTCGCTGGTTGCTTAGGCCAGCTCGTCAGGAAACTTTTTCCAAATACTTTAGAAAAGCTAAAAATATTTTACAAGTAAGACCATAAAGTGAATAAGAATTTTAAAACTCTCAGGTCTTACATGTAACAATATCAATGCTTCAACAAAGACACAACAATAAATCGTCAATTTTTCTTTCTTAAGGTAGAGTAAGCCGAACGTCCACGTCCCCCAACGAAACCTCTGGTCCGTTTTGTTATTTGCTTACAATGTTAATGCTTACCGAATTTAAGGCCCTAATCATGTACAACGCAGCGCAACGCCAAACAATAACATTGAAAGCACAAACAATGTCATAAATATTTTGTAATTTTGTTGTTGCTTTCAACAGAAATTCATGTACCGTTTTAAAATTTTCAACGACACAAGCAATGGAGCGTTTGAAATTTTAAGACGCAATGTGAATTTCTGTAGAAAGCAACAGCAAAATTATAAGAATTTTAAAACACTCAGGTCTTACATGTAACAATATCAAAGCTTCAACAAAGACACAATAATAAACCGTCAATTTTTCTTTCTTACATTCCCCTACAATTGGAGGTTTTTTCCAACACGAATTGTAGCTGTAAGAGGATAGAAAGAAAAAAACAAAATTAAAAAAAAACAAGTTGCTTAAATAAAACAGCTTGCCATTTCCGTTTTTTATTTACCGGGCACATGCAAATTTATTATCAAAAATGATTTTCGAGAATGAAATATTTTATCCCAATTTTTGAATGAAAACACTGAAATTTATTGTTGTGGGAAAGCTAGTTTCTATGTGCATAGAATATCCTCTTCAACTAAAATTCGTGTTGGAAAAAAACCAGCCAATTGTAGGGGAATGTAAGAAAAAAAAATTGACGGTTTATTGTTGTGTCTTTGTTAAAGCTTTGATATTGTTACATGTAAGACCTGAGTGTTTTAAAATTCTTATTCACTTTAGGGTCTTACTTGTATAATATTTTTAGCTTTTCTAAAGTATTTGGAAAAAGTTTCCTGACGAGCTGGCCTAAGCAACCAGCGAAATGCTCATAGAAACTAGCTTTCCCACAACAATAAATTTCAGTGTTTTCATTAAAAAATTGGGATTATTAGCACATCATTAATAAATGAATTAATTAATAAAATATTTCATTCCCGAAAACAATTTTTGATAATAAATTTGCATGTGCCCGGCAAATAAAAAAACTGAAATGGCAAGCTGCTTTATTTAAGCAACTTGTTTTTTTTAATTCTGTTTTTTTCTTTCTATCCTCTTACAACTACAATTCGTGATGGAAAAAAACCAGCCAATTGTAGGGGAATGTAAGAAAGAAAAAATTGACGGTTTATTGTTGTTTCTTTGTTGAGGCTTTCATATTGTTACATGTAAGACCTGAGTGTTTTAAAAATCTTATTCTTTTATGGTCTTACTTGTATAATATTTTTAGCTTTTCTAAAGTATTTGGAAATAGTTTCCTGACGAGCAACCAGCGAAATGCGCATAGAAACGAGCTTTCCCACAACAATAAATTTCAGTGTTTTCATTCAGAAATTGGGATTATTAGCACATCATTAATAAATGAATTAATTAATAAAATATTTCATTCACGAAAATAATTTTTGATAATAAATTTGCATGTGCCCGGCAAATAAAAAGCTGAAATGGCAAGCTGCTTTATTTAAGCAACTTGTTTTTTTTTTTAATTTAGTTATTTTCTTTCTATCCTGATAATGATTGATATTGTTACATGTATGACATTAGTGTTTTAAAATTCTTATTCACTTAATGGTCTTACTTGTATAACATTTTTAGCTTTTCTAAAGTATTTGGAAAAAGTTTCCTGACGAGCTGGCCTAAGCAACCAGTGAAATGCTCATAGAAACTAGCTTTCCCACAACAATAAATTTCAGTGTTTGCATTCAAAAATTGGAATAATTAGCACATCATTAATAAATTAATTAATTAATAAAATATTTCATTCCCGAAAATAATTTTTGATAATATATTTGCATGTGCCCGGCAAATAAAAAACTGAAATGGCAAGCTGCTTTATTTAAGCAACTTATTTTTTTTAATTTTGTTTTTTTCTTTCTATCCTGATAATGATTGATATTGTTACATGTATGACATTAGTGTTTTAAAATTCTTATTCACTTAATGGTCTTACTTGTATAACATTTTTAGCTTTTCTAAAGTATTTGGAAAAAGTTTCCTGACGAGCTGGCCTAAGCAACCAGTGAAATGCTCATAGAAACTAGCTTTCCCACAACAATAAATTTCAGTGTTTGCATTCAAAAATTGGAATAATTAGCACATCATTAATAAATTAATTAATTAATAAAATATTTCATTCCCGAAAATAATTTTTGATAATATATTTGCATGTGCCCGGCAAATAAAAAACTGAAATGGCAAGCTGCTTTATTTAAGCAACTTATTTTTTTAATTTTGTTTTTTTCTTTCTATCCTCCTACAACTACAATTCGTGTTGGTAAAAAACCAGCCAATTGTAGGGGAATGTAAGAAAGAAAAATTGACGGTTTATTGTTGTGTCTTTGTTAAAGCTTTGATATTGTTACATGTAAGACCTGAGTGTTTTAAAATTCTTATTCACTTTATGGTCTTACTTGTATAATATTTTTAGCTTTTCTAAAGTATTTGGAAAAAGGTGCCTGACGAGCTGGCCTAAGCACCCAGCGAAATGCTCATAGAAATTAGCTTTCCCACAACAATAAATTTCAGTGTTTTCATTAAAAAATTGGGATTATTATCACTTATTTAGCAATTTATTATAAATGAATAAATTATAAAATATTTCATTCCCGAAAATAATTTTTGATAATAAATTTGCATGTACCCGGCAAATAAAAACCTGAAGTGGCAAGCTGCTTTATTTAAGCAACTTGTTTTTTTTTTCTTTCTATCCTCTTACAACTACAATTCGTGTTGGAAAAAACCAGCCAATTGTAGGGGAATGTAAGAAAGAAAAATTGACGGTTTGTTGTTGTGTCTTTGTTGGAGCTTTGATATTGTTACATGTAAACCTGAGTGTTTTAAAATTCTTATTCACTTTATGGTCTTACTTGTATAATATTTTTAGCTTTTCTAAAGTATTTGGAAAATGTTTCTTGACGAGCTGGCCTAAGCAACCAGCGAAATGCGCATAGAAACTAGCTTTCCCACAACAATAAATTTCAGTGTTTTCATTCTAAAATTGGGATTATTAGCACATCATTAATAAATAAATAAATTAATAAAATGTTTCTTTCCCGAAAATAATTTTTGATAATAAATTTGCATGTGCCCGGCAAATAAAAAAACTGAAATAGCAGGCTGCTTTATTTAAGCAACTTGTTTTTTTTAATTTTGTTTTTTTCTTTCTATCCTCTTACAACTACAATTCGTGTTGGAAAAAAACCAGCCAATTGTAGGGGAATGTAAGAAAGAAAAATTGACGGTTAATTTTTGTGTCTTTGTTAAAGCTTTGATATTGTTACATGGAAGACCTGAGTGTTTTAAAATTCTTATTCACTTTATGGTCTTACTTGTATAATATTTTTAGCTTTTCTAAAGTATTTGGAAAAAGTTTCCTGACGAGCTGGCCTAAGCAACCAGCGAAATGCGCATAGAAACGAGCTTTCCCACAACAATAAATTTCAGTGTTTTCCTTCAAAAATTGGGATTATTAGCACATCATTAATAAATGAATAAATTAATAAAATATTTCATTCCCGAAAATATTTTTTGATAATAAATTTGCATGTGCCCGGCAAATAAAAAACTGAAGTGGCAAGCTGCTTTATTTAAGCAACTTGTTTTTTTTTTAATTTTGTTTTTTTTTTTCTTTCTATCCTCTTACAACTACAATTCGTGTTGGAAAAAACCAGCCAATTGTAGGGGAATGTAAGAAAGAAAAATTGACGGTTTATTGTTGTATCTTTGTTGAAGCTTTGATATTGTTACATGTAAGACCTGAGTGTTTTAAAATTCTTATTCACTTTATGGTCTTACTTGTATAATATTTTTAGCTTTTCTAAAGTATTTGAAAAACGTTTCCTGACGAGCTGACCCAAGCAACCAGAGAAATGCGCATAGAAACTAGCTTTCCCACAACAATAAATTTCAGTGTTTTCATTCAAAAATTGGGATAAAATATTTCTTTCCCGAAAATAAATTTGCATGTGCCCGGCAAATAAAAAACTGAAATGGCGAGCTGCTTTATTTAAGCAACTTGTTTTTTTTTAATTTTGTTTTTTTTTTCTTTCTATCATCATACAACTACAATTCATGTTGGAAAAAAACCAGCCAATTGTAGGGCAATGTAAGAAAGAAAAATTGACGGTAATATTTTGAGCTTTTCTAAAGTATTTGGAAAAAGTTTCCTGACGAGCTTTTATTTTTATTGTTGATTTAAAGGATGGCTATTCGGTCTTATTTAAAAACTTCCTTAAATTCGTTTTAGTTAAAAGAAAATTGTAGCTCACTGAACAAATTGCTAAGCTCTTTAAAATAACATAAAAAATGTTGTTTTGTAAGAAGAATACTTGTTCATCGCCTATAAACAGCAGTACCACCCAAGGGGGTATGGTAAACAATGTACATAACAACCTTTGGTAACCGAAGGTTAAACAAGCTCCAAATTCTTATAAATTGGCTCATTCGTCTTCAAAAACAGCATATTGTTCTGCTTGTAATTTCTCTCTGGAATCGCAGAGCGAGTATTTTCAACAATGAACTTTGCTAAAACAACGCTTCGTAATAAAATGCAGTACGAACCTTCAGAGGCACTTCTAGCCATTTACCTCAATATCAACAATATATGTTGCCAAAATTTTATTCCAATTTTGGATATGATACAAAAATTTAATGCTCAAACTATGTACAATATCAGTGAATCTCACGACGTTGATGGTGAAACAGAAGTTTTTGAATTATTTAATTTTAAGTAAATATTTTCCTTTCAAAATATTCAATGTAAAAGTACAAAATATCTCATATATATCTTATTTACTTAAACTAATATTAAATTAAAAAAAATTTTACTTGGGGATTTCTTATTATAATTTTTCTTATTATTTTTAAACTAATTTTAAAGTTGGTCAGAAAAAAAACCAAAAAATTAAATTTACTTTTTAAGTTTTTTTTTTTAATTTGGAGATTTTTGGGGATTATATATTTTGGGGACATGGAAAATAATACCTGTCATCACTGGTGGAGCAGGAACGCTAGTATTGAATATTTTTCTGTTTACGCTACCTGGTGCCATGGTACAACTACACAAGGTAAACTCATTGCTACAACAATACAAAAACAACAAGACAAATTGTTTTTGTATTTTAAACCGACACGTCAAAAAAAAAAGCAACACTGTGCCTTCAAAATAAAAACACAAATTGAAAAAAAAGCAAAACACGTGAAGGAACAAAAAGCGCACACTAACTATGTGTAAACAAACGTGAAAAAATGTAATCAAACATGAACATTTTTTGACGTTTGGGTTCTTACTGGGGTAAACAGTTGACAAACACATGGGCCAACGAGTTTACCTTGCGTTGTTGTACCATACCTGGTGCTTAATTAAACAGTTTTAGTGAACATTTTCTAGATTAAAGGAGAAGAAGCATACAAAATTCGAAATATGGAATTTGTTTAATGGAATTAAAGAAAAATGTTTGTTTCGTTTATTCGATAACTAAAATGTGCTTTTGTCAAGCGGCTAAGATAAATCATTTAAATAAAATTTGCAGAGTGAATAAGACAAAGAAAATACGATGATATTTATTTAATTGAATCTATTGAGAAATTAATAAATATATTTGCGACGCTTAATCGCCAGCAGGAATATTTAACAAATGTGTTCCTATTTATGATTTTTCTTTTCAATATTTTCACTTAACTGGTTAAATTTAGCACTAGACAGAAAAAAGAATTTGAAAAATATTCAATATGCAAAAATTTTTGTTTCAAACGCAAAGATTTATACTCACGTGAAATGTTATCTTGTCCTTTAGACTTTAATAAGCACACATATTATTATTTTTTTTATAATTAATGTTTTTCTTTGTATATCCAGATTAATTATGCAAAAGCAGTTTTTGATGAACGTGAACTTTCTTTGGCAAATCTTTAATTTTTTTTTGCTATTTTAATTCACATTTTAAAAATTAAAACGATATACAAACATGTAACATAAAATAAATAAAACTGACTTCTTTCTAAAATACGAATTCATTCAATTCACTATTAATAAAAGTCGCATAAAAAGCTAAGTTGTTAATTTAAAAAGAATTAAAAACAAAATTTAATATTAACATTTACCATTAACATACTCCCATTATTTGTCGCTTTTTCTTCACTCTATTTGATTTTTTAATTTACTTAAAACACATAAAAGTTATTAACAGTAAAAACATAACTAGTCCTTTACGCCACATGGCGCTCCAGTTATAGTTCTATGAACTTTTGATTATGTCCTCTGTATAAACTCGACATTGGAATTGCTAGCAAATCCCCATAAGTTTATTCCTTATGTCTTAATTGGTATCAAAACGGTTTTATACACGATGACCTATAACTCGTCGACTAATTGATATTTTTAAATCTGTAAAGGCCAAAATATTGCTAGAGATCTGTGCAACAATTAAAATTTAAAAAAAAAAATAAATAAATTAAATTCTCTCCATTAAGAAATAAATGCATGCAAAAACATGCTAAAAGTATTTTAAGTATAAAGTACAGCAAACAATTTAATTACTAAAAATATCATATTGAAAATAAGACAACCTGTAAAATTTATAACTACTTTGACTTGTTGTCGTATGTTAAATATCAGGTACTTTAAAATTATATCAGAGGGTAAAGTTTAACGTTTAAACTGAACTCCTTCTTACAATTTGCATTATCTTTTTTTTTTTCAAAAAATAGTTATATTTCCAATTTCTTTCTTTAAATGCGCCATTACTTATCTAGAAAAAATTACCTGATTATGCTTTGCAATACAAGTTCTCAACACTTTCCGAAGAATTTAAATTTTTCGCACATCTGCTGCTCGAAATTTCCTTAATCTAAAGCCTAGTACTCTGTTCCAATTTGTGAAAAATGTTCAGCAACATCTATTATTTTATGCGAAAAATTTGACATGTATCAATGTTACCTATCTCGAGAGATTGCACAATTTGATGTTTTTAATTTTTCAAAGTATGCGACATTGTTTTGCATATGTAAACAAAACCCACATGTATTTTACTAAAAAGTATTTTTTTTAATAAAAAATTAAGGAAAAATTAGAGTAAATATTGATGAAAAACTGTTACCGGTTGTGTCATTCCTTTTTTGCAGTTCTCATTTTAATATCTAGTTTAAGCTTTTTTCATTTGCTTAAAATTCCACGTGAAATAAGTGCAGCTTATATTATTTCGCAGTTGTAAAAAATTGTTGCCAGAAACATTTCGCAACTTTTTCACAAATTAAACAGAGTACAACTCTATCAAAATTTTTTCATAGAAATTCATATCGGTTTTGACAGCATTTCACGTGAAATGTTGAACAGAGTACTAGGCTTTAAAGCACAAATAACCCTTGAACATTTCTGGTACTCATTTCTAAATATGTATTTAGTAAGGATATACATACATACAACTAGCAGATGGCTTTGTGCGCCACAAATACATACAATTTTCATAATTGGTTCATAAGGTTTTCAGTCTTAACAACAAAGACAGTTTGCTTCCAGCATTCAATAAGGACGGCTCTATCAAATCGATACTTGGTGTAAACAAAAAGTGATAACAATTGTGTATTCTCGAAGCTGATGTCTTTTAATTAAATTTTAATTAAAAATGTCGAAACTAAAATGTAAAATGGAGCATTTTTGTAATGTTTGTGGACGTTTCATAGCAAGCGATGAAAAAAGTGGCAATGCGAGTGATTTTTTTTTTGGAAGCCTATAAACAATATTTATCGCAAGAGCTTATCACTGACGTAAACTATGCCCCTAAAAAAGTTTGCTTTAATTGCTATTCAACTCTTATGCAATGGAAAAGTGGAAAGTGCCTTTTGGTATACCAATGATGTGGTTAGACAACAGCCGGCATCAAGAAGAAAATTGCTATGGATGTATCAACTACCATAAAACTTTGAATAGAAGGAAAGCAAAAAATAAAGCTGGCGAAAGGTAACAAAGTAACAGCAAAAGAGGAAGAAGGGGAAGACAAAGATGAAATTACAGAATATCTGTTGGACGAAATTATCGACCTTTCTGATGATGATGGCGATGACCAAGATATTAGAGAGAGCAGTAATGTTGATCCACAGCCGCCTGCTAAACGGCAACTGGCCAATCATTAATTTAATTTTTTTACTTAAAACTTTTCCTAACTAACATTTCAAAATTATATTTTTTTCCATATTTTTATAATATCTTTTTCAATTTTACTTCAAAAACAACACTGAACAAAATTGGTACATAAAAAATGAGAAGTAAATTAATATTAAGCTGGAAAACGCAAGTTTTGTATTATGACTGCTTTCTTTTCAAATGAAATTTTTTGAAGAAACTAAGAAGCATATTATAGATAAAAGAGAAATAAAAAAGACGTAGTTTTGTGGAAAATATAATAAATTTGCATGTGCCCGGCAAATAAAAAACTGAAATGGCAAGCTGCTTTATTTAAGCAACTAGTTTTTTTTAATTTTGTTTTTTTTCTTCTTTCTCTTCTCTTACAACTACAAGACGTGTTGGAAAAAAACCAGCCAATTGTAGGAGAATGTAAGAAAGAAAAATTGACGGTTTATTGTTGTGTCTTTGTTGAAGCTTTGATATTGTTACATGTAAGACCTGAGTGTTTTAAAATTCTTATTCACTTTATGGTCTTACTTGTATAATATTTTAAGCTTTTCTAAAGTATTTGGAAAAAGTTTCCTGACGAGCTGGCCTAAGCAACCAGCGAAATGCGCATGAAAACTAGCTTTCCCACAACAATAATTTTCAGTGTTTTCATTTAAATATTGGGATTATTGGTATTTTTATTGTTGATTTAAAGGATGGCTATTCTGTCTTATTTAATAACTTCCTTAAATTCGTTTTAGTTAAAAGAAAATTTTAGCTCACTAAACAAATTGCTAAGCTCTTTAAAAAAACATAAAAACTGTTGTTTTGTAAGAAGAATACTTGTTCATCGCCTATAAACATATGTGCAGTACCACCCAGGGGGGTATGGTAAACAATGTACATAACAAGCTTTGGTAAACCGAAGGTTAAACAAGCTCCAAATTCTTATTAATTGGCTCATTCGTCTTCAAAAACAGCATACTGCTCAGCTTGTAATTTCTCTCTGGAATCGCAGAGCGAGTATTTTCAACAATGAACTTGGCTAAAACAACGCTTCGTAATAAAATGCAGTACGAATTTTTAGAGGCACTTCTAGCCATTTACCTCAATATCAACAATATATGTTGCCAAAATTTTATTCCAACTTTGGAATTGATACTAAAATTTAATGCTCAAACTATGTACAATATCAGTGAATCTCACGACGTTGATGGTGAAACAGAAGTTTATGAATTATTTAATTTTAAGTAAATATTTTCCTATAAAAATATTCAAAGTAAAAGTACAAAATATCTCATATATATCTTATTTACTTAAACTAATATTAAATTAAAAAAAAATTTACTTTGGGATTTTTGGGGATTTCTTATTATAATTTTTCTTATTATTTTTAAACAAATTTTAAATTTGGTCAGAAAAAAACCAAAAAAATTAAATTAACTTTTTAAGGTTTTTTTTAATTTGTTGATTTTTGGGGATTAACTTTCTATATTTTGGGAACATGGAAAATAGTACCTGTCATCCCTGGTGGAGCAGGTAACGCTAGTATTGAATATTTTTCTGTTTACGCTACCTGGTGCCATGGTCTTTTGTCAAGCGGCTAAGATAAATCATTTAAATAAAATTTGCAGAGTGAAGAAGACAAAGAAAAGAGGATGATATTTGTTTAATTGAATCTATTGATATAATATATTTGCGACGCTTATTCGCCAGCAGGACTATTAAACAAATGTGTTCCTTTTTATGATTTTATTTTTTCACTTTTCAATATTTTCACTTAACTGGTTAAATTTAGCACTAGACAGAAAGAAGAATTTGAAAAATATTCAATATGAAAAATTTTTGTTTCAAACGCAAAGATTTATACTCACGTGAAATGTTATCTTGTCCTTTAGACTTTAATAAGCACACATATTATTATTTTTTTTATAATTAATGTTTTTCTTTTTATTTCCAGATTAATTATGCAAAAGCAGTTTTTGATGAACGTGAACTTTCTTTGGCAAATTTTTAATTTTTTTTGCTATTTTAATTCACATTTTAAAAATTAAAACGATTTACAAACATGTAACATAAGATAAATAAAACTGACTTCTTTCTAAAATACAAATTCATTCAATTCACTATTAATAAAAGTCGCATAAAAAGCTAAGTTGTTAATTTAAAAAGAATTAAAAACAAAATTTAATATTAACATTTACCATTTACATACTCCCATTATTTGTCGATTTTTCTTCACTCTATTTGATTTTTTAATTCACTTAAAACACATAAAAGTTATGAACAGTAAAAACAAAACTAGTCCTTTACGCAACATGGCGCTCCAGTTATAGTTTTATGAACTTTTGATTATGTCCTCTGTATAAGCTCGAGATTGGAATTGCTAGCGAATTCCCATAAGTTTATTCCTTATGTCTAAATTGGTATCAAAAGTGTTTTATACACGATGACCTATAACTCGTCGACTAATTTATATTTTTAAATCTGTAAAGGCCAAATTATTGCTAGAGACCTGTGCAACAATTAAAATTTAAAAAAAATTTAATAAATTTAATTCTCTCCATTAAGTAATAAATGCATGCAAAAACATGCTAAAAGTATTTTTAATGTTTGTGTACGTTTCATAGCAAGCGATGAAAAATGTGGCAATGCGAGTGATTTTTTTGGAAGCCTATAAACAATATTTCTCGCAAGAGTTTATCAGTGACGTAAACTATGACCCTAAAAAAGTTTGCTTTTATTGCTATTCAACTCTTATGCAATGGAAAAGTGGAAAGAAGAAGGCTATGCCTTTTGGTATACCAATGATGTGGTTAGACAACAGCCGGCATCAAGAAGAAAATTGCTATGGATGTATCAACTACCATAAAACTTTGAATAGAAGGAAAGCAAAAAATAAAGCTGGCGAAAGTAACAAAGTAACAGCAAAAGAGGAAGAAGGGGAAGACAAAGATGAAATTCCAGAATATCTGTTGGACGAAATTATCGACCTTTCTGATGATGATGGCGATGACCAAGATATTAGAGAGAGCAGTAATGTTGATCCACAGCCGCCTGCTAAACGGCAACTGGCCAATCATTAATTTAATTTATTTAATTTTTTTACTTAAAACTTTTCCTAACTAACATTTCAAAATTATATTTTTTTCCATATTTTTATAATTTCTTTTTCAATGTTACTTCAAAACCAACCCTGAACAAAATTGTTACATAAAAAATGAGAAGTAAATTAATATTAAGCTGGAAAACGCAAGTTTTGTATTATGACTGCTTTCTTTTCAAATGAAATTTTTTGAAGAAACTGAGAAGCATAGATAAAACAGAAATAAAAAAGACGTAGTTTTGTGGAAAATATTTTCAAAAAGCATGAAAAACCAAAAATTATTCCAACATTTTGCTTCATAAGCACCACAAACATTTTCTAAATCTTTATTTAAGCAACTTGTTTTTTTTTTAATTTTGTTTTTTTTCTTTCTATCCTCTTACAACTATAATTCGTGTTGGAAAAAACAAGCCAATTGTAGGGGAATGTAAGAAAGAAAATTGACGGTTTATTGTTGTGTCTTTGTTGAAGCTTTGATATTGTTACATGTAAGACCTGAGTGTTTTAAAATTCTAATTCACTTTATGGTCTTACTTGTATAATATTTTTAGCTTTTTTAAAGTATTTGGAAAAAGTTTCCTGCCGAGCTGGCCTAAGCAACCAGCGAAACTAGCTTTCCCACAACAATAAATTTCAGTGTTTTCATTCAAAAATTGGGATTATTAGCACATCATTAATAAATGAATTAATTAATAAAATATTTCATTCCCGAAAATAATTTTTGATAATAAATTTGCATGTGCCCGGCAAATAAAAAACTGAAATGGCAAGCTGCTTTATTTAAGCAACTTGATGTTTTTAATTTTTTTTTTCTTTCTATCCTCTTAAAACTACAATTCCTGTTGGAAAAAAACCAGCCAATTGTAGGGGAATGTAAGAAAGAAAAATTGACGGTTTATTGTTGTGTCTTTGTTGAAGCTTTGATATTGTTACATGTAAGACCTGAGTGTTTTAAAATTCTTATTCACTTTATGGTCTTACTTGTATAATATTTTTAGCTTTTCTAAAGTATTTGGAAAATTTGGCCTAAGCAACCAGCGAAATGCGCATAGAAACTAGCTTTCCCACAACAATAAATTTCAGTGTTTTCATTCAAAAATTGGGATTAATAGCACATCATTAATAAATGAATTAATTAATAAAATATTTCATTCCCGAAAATAATTTTTGATAATAAATTTGCATGTGCCCGGCAAATTAAAAACTGAAATGGCAAGCTGCTTTATTTAAGCAACTTGTTTTTTTTTAATTTTGTTTTTTTTCTTTCTCTTCTCTTACAACTACAAGTCGTGTTGGAAAAAAACCAGCCAATTGTAGGAGAATGTAAGAAAGAAAAATTGACGGTTTATTGTTGTGTCTTTGTTGAAGCTTTGATATTGTTACATGTAAGACCTGAGTGTTTTAAAATTCTTATTCACTTTATGGTCTTACTTGTATAATATTTTAAGCTTTTCTAAAGTATTTGGAAAAAGTTTCCTGACGAGCTGGCCTAAGCAACCAGCGAAATGCGCATGAAAACTAGCTTTCCCACAACAATAATTTTCAGTGTTTTCATTTAAAAATTGGGATTATTGGTATTTTTATTGTTGATTTAAAGGATGGCTATTCTGTCTTATTTAATAACTTCCTTAAATTCGTTTTAGTTAAAAGAAAATTTTAGCTCACTGAACAAATTGCTAAGCTCTTTAAAAAAACGTAAAAACTGTTGTTTTGTAAGAAGAATACTTGTTCATCGCCTATAAACATATGTGCAGTACCACCCAGGGGGGTATGGTAAACAATGTACATAACAAGCTTTGGTAAACCGAAGGTTAAACAAGCTCCAAATTCTTATTAATTGGCTCATTCGTCTTCAAAAACAGCATATTGCTCTGCTTGTAATTTCTCTCTGGAATCGCAGAGCGAGTAATTTCAACAATGAACTTGGCTAAAACAACGCTTCGTAATAAAATGCAGTACGAACTTTTAGAGGCACTTCTAGCCATTTACCTCAATATCAACAATATATGTTGCCAAAATTTTATTCCAACTTTGGAATTGATACTAAAATTTAATGCTCAAACTATGTACAATATCAGTGAATCTCACGACGTTGATGGTGAAACAGAAGTTTATGAATTATTTAATTTTAAGTAAATATTTTCCTATAAAAATATTCAAAGTAAAAGTACAAAATATCTCATATATATATTTACTTAAACTAATATTAAATTAAAAAAAATTTACTTTGGGATTTTTGGGGATTTCTTATTATAATTTTTCTTATTATTTTTAAACAAATTTTAAATTTGGTCAGAAAAAAACCAAAAAAATAAAATTAACTTTTTAAGGTTTTTTTTTAATTTATTGATTTTTGGGGATTACCTTTCTATATTTTGGGAACATGGAAAATAGTACCTGTCATCCCTGGTGGAGCAGGTAACGCTAGTATTGAATATTTTTCTGTTTACGTTACCTGTTGCCATGGTCTTTTGTCAAGCGGCTAAGATAAATCATTTAAATAAAATTTGCAGAGTGAAGAAGACAAAGAAAAGACGATGATATTTGTTTAATTGAATCTATTGAAATAATATATTTGCGACGCTTATTCGCCAGCAGGACTATTAAACAAATGTGTTCCTTTTTATGATTTTTATTTTTTCACTTTTAAATATTTTCACTTAACTGGTTAAATTTAACACTAGACAGAAAAAAGAATTTGAAAAATATTCAATATGCAAAAATTTTTGTTTCAAACGAAAAGATTTATACTCACGTGAAATGTTATCTTGTCCTTTAGACTTTTATAAACACACATATTATTATTTTTTTTATAATTAATGTTTTTCTTTGTATTTCCAGATTAATTATGCAAAAGCAGTTTTTGATGAACGTGAACTTTCTTTGGCAAATTTTTAATTTTTTTTGCTATTTTAATTCACATTTTAAAAATTAAAACGATTTACAAACATGTAACATAAGATAAATAAAACTGACTTCTTTCTAAAATACAAATTCATTCAATTCACTATTAATAAAAGTCGCATAAAAAGCTAAGTTGTAAATTTAAACAGAATTAAAGACAAAATTTAATATTTACATTTACCATTTACATACTCCCATTATTTGTTGCTTTTTCTTCACTCTATTTGATTTTTTAATTCACTTAAAACACATAAATGTTATTAACAGTAAAAACAAAACTAGTCCTTTACGCAACATGTCGCTCCAGTTATAGTTCTATGAACTTTTGATTATGTCCTCTGTATAAACTCGACATTGGAATTGCTAGCAAATCCCCATAAGTTTTTTCCTTATGTCTAAATTGGTATCAAAAATGTTTTATACACGATGACCTATTACTCGTCGACTAATTGGTATTTTTAAATTTGTAAAGGCCAAATTATTGCTAGAGACCTGTGCAACAATTAAAATTTAAAAAAAAATAAATAAATTAAATTCTCTCCATTAAGAACTAAATGCATGCAAAAACATGCTTAAAGTATTTTAAATACCAAGTACAGCAAACAATTTAATTACTAAAATTGTGGACGTTTCATAGCAAGCGATGAAAAAAGTGGCAATGCGAGTGATTTTTTTTTTGGAAGCCTATAAACAATATTTATCGCAAGAGCTTATCACTGACGTAAACTATGCCCCTAAAAAAGTTTGCTTTAATTGCTATTCAACTCTTATGCAATGGAAAAGTGGAAAGTGCCTTTTGGTATACCAATGATGTGGTTAGACAACAGCCGGCATCAAGAAGAAAATTGCTATGGATGTATCAACTACCATAAAACTTTGAATAGAAGGAAAGCAAAAAATAAAGCTGGCGAAAGGTAACAAAGTAACAGCAAAAGAGGAAGAAGGGGAAGACAAAGATGAAATTACAGAATATCTGTTGGACGAAATTATCGACCTTTCTGATGATGATGGCGATGACCAAGATATTAGAGAGAGCAGTAATGTTGATCCACAGCCGCCTGCTAAACGGCAACTGGCCAATCATTAATTTAATTTTTTTACTTAAAACTTTTCCTAACTAACATTTCAAAATTATATTTTTTTCCATATTTTTATAATATCTTTTTCAATTTTACTTCAAAAACAACACTGAACAAAATTGGTACATAAAAAATGAGAAGTAAATTAATATTAAGCTGGAAAACGCAAGTTTTGTATTATGACTGCTTTCTTTTCAAATGAAATTTTTTGAAGAAACTGAGAAGCATATTATAGATAAAACAGAAATAAAAAAGACGTAGTTTTGTGGAAAATATTTTCAAAAGCATGGAAAACCAAAAAAATTTCCAACATTTTGCTTCATAAGCACCACAAACATTTTCTAAATCTTTATTTAAGCAACTTGTTTTTTTTAATTTTGTTTTTTTCTTTCTATCCTCTTACAACTATAATTCGTGTTGGAAAAAAACAAGCCAATTGTAGGGGAATGTAAGAAAGAAAATTGACGGTTTATTGTTGTGTCTTGGTTGAAACTTTGATATTGTTACATGTAAGACCTGAGTGTTTTAAAATTCTTATTCACTTTATGGTCTTACTTGTATAATATTTTTAGCTTTTCTAAAGTATTTGGAAAAAGTTTCCTGACGAGCTGGCCTAAGCAACCAGCGAAACTAGCTTTCCCACAACAATAAATTTCAGTGTTTTCATTCAAAAATTGGGAATATTAGCACATCATTAATAAATGAATTAATTAATAAAATATTTCATTCCCGAAAATAATTTTTGATAATAAATTTGCATGTGCCCGGCAAATAAAAAACTGAAATGGCAAGCTGCTTTATTTAAGCAACTTGTTTTTTTAATTTTGTTTTTTTTCTTCTTTCTCTTCTCTTACAACTACAAGACGTGTTGGAAAAAAACCAGCCAATTGTAGGAGAATGTAAGAAAGAAAAATTGACGGTTTATTGTTGTGTCTTTGTTGAAGCTTTGATATTGTTACATGTAAGACCTGAGTGTTTTAAAATTCTTATTCACTTTATGGTCTTACTTGTATAATATTTTAAGCTTTTCTAAAGTATTTGGAAAAAGTTTCCTGACGAGCTGGCCTAAGCAACCAGCGAAATGCGCATGAAAACTAGCTTTCCCACAACAATAATTTTCAGTGTTTTCATTTAAAAATTGGGATTATTGGTATTTTTATTGTTGATTTAAAGGATGGCTATTCTGTCTTATTTAATAACTTCCTTAAATTCGTTTTAGTTAAAAGAAAATTTTAGCTCACTGAACAAATTGCTAAGCTCTTTTAAAAAACATAAAAACTGTTGTTTTGTAAGAAGAATACTTGTTCATCGCCTATAAACATATGTGCAGTACCACCCAGGGGGGTATGGTAAACAATGTACATAACAAGCTTTGGTAAACCGAAGGTTAAACAAGCTCCAAATTCTTATTAATTGGCTCATTCGTCTTCAAAAACAGCATATTGCTCTGCTTGTAATTTCTCTCTGGAATTGCAGAGCGAGTATTTTCAACAATGAACTTGGCTAAAACAACGCTTCGTAATAAAATGCAGTACGAACTTTAAGAGGCACTTCTAGCCATTTACCTCAATATCAACAATATATGTTGCCAAAATTTTATTCCAACTTTGGAATTGATACTAAAATTTAATGCTCAAACTATGTACAATATCAGTGAATCCCACGACGTTCATGGTGAAACAGAAGTTTATGAATTATTTAATTTTAAGTAAATATTTTCCTATAAAAATATTCAAAGTAAAAGTACAAAATATCTCATATATATCTTATTTACTTAAACTAATATTAAATTAAAAAAAAATTTACTTTGGGATTTTTGGGGATTTCTTATTATAATTTTTCTTATTATTTTTAAACAAATTTTAAATTTGGTCAGAAAAAAACCAAAAAAATTAAATTAACTTTTTAAGGTTTTTTTTAATTTGTTGATTTTTGGGGATTAACTTTCTATATTTTGGGAACATGGAAAATAGTACCTGTCATCCCTGGTGGAGCAGGTAACGCTAGTATTGAATATTTTTCTGTTTACGCTACCTGGTGCCATGGTCTTTTGTCAAGCGGCTAAGATAAATCATTTAAATAAAATTTGCAGAGTGAAGAAGACAAAGAAAAGAGGATGATATTTGTTTAATTGAATCTATTGATATAATATATTTGCGACGCTTATTCGCCAGCAGGACTATTAAACAAATGTGTTCCTTTTTATGATTTTTATTTTTTTCAATATTTTCACTTAACTGGTTAAATTTAGCACTAGACAGAAAAAAGAATTTGAAAAATATTCAATATGCAAAAATTTTTGTTTCAAACGCAAAGATTTATACTCACGTGAAATGTTATCTTGTCCTTTAGACATTAATAAGCACACATATTATTATTTTTTTTATAATTAATGTTTTTCTTTGTATATCCAGATTAATTATGCAAAAGCAGTTTTTGATGAACGTGAACTTTCTTTGGCAAATCTTTAATTTTTTTTTGCTATTTTAATTCACATTTTAAAAATTAAAACGATATACAAACATGTAACATAAAATAAATAAAACTGACTTCTTTCTAAAATACGAATTCATTCAATTCACTATTAATAAAAGTCGCATAAAAAGCTAAGTTGTTAATTTAAAAAGAATTAAAAACAAAATTTAATATTAACATTTACCATTAACATACTCCCATTATTTGTCGATTTTTCTTCACTCTATTTGATTTTTTAATTCACTTAAAACACATAAAAGTTATGAACAGTAAAAACAAAACTAGTCCTTTACGCAACATGGCGCTCCAGTTATAGTTTTATGAACTTTTGATTATGTCCTCTGTATAAGCTCGACATTGGAATTGCTAGCAAATTCCCATAAGTTTATTCCTTGGTATCAAAAGTGTTTTATACACGATGACCTATAACTCGTCGACTAATTTATATTTTTTAATCTGTAAAGGCTAAATTATTACTAGAGACCTGTAGCCCGTTTCTGTATTTCTCGCATCGTAAAATTTCCCGCATGAAACAAGTGAATTATAACAAAAACAGTGCAATATGAAACAAAAAATGGTTTTTCTCACATAAGTGTTTCTGTATATTTACTTTGGGAGAATTATCTGTCATTTAAATAATTTTCCAGCATTTATTGGAAGGATGTGAGAAAAAGTGTTTCTGTATTAATATTTTGCTAAAAGTTTCTCACAAGAACTGTCAAAATAAGTTACATTTAAAATTGATGCGAGAAAAATAAAATTTAAAAAATGGAGCACAAATTATGTATCTATTTACGCAAGTATGTGTATTATTTTTTTTTTTTATTTGAAGGGAAAGAATTTTAATGATGAAAATAAATAAAACACAATTGTTAAATTTTGTTATTTTAATTTTTTTAAGCCCTTCATTGCTTTCGTTTTATGCAGGGCTGCCAGATAAATTTTTGAAAAAATCGTTAATTTCCTAAGAAAGAATAAAAAAAAAATCGGCTAATTTGTTTAAAAAAATCGGACAATTTAAAATTAATTTTGACAAATTTTGTTCGATTTTTATTAAAACATAATCAAAAAAATTGGTAAAGTTCATGGGTAAAATACATATTTTATACATATATACATACATACATACTTTAACTTGAGGTCTATTTAAATAAAATTATTAATTTTATTTTTCTCTTTAATCCGATAACAATTTAAAATTTCAGACTGTTTTTTTTTCCTGAAAATATCGCTTAAAGGCGTAACAAAATATCATATTGAACTTGCCAAAAAAAAAGGCCAAAATTTCCTATAGTGCATTGATTAAAAATTGTGTAATAGTTTAATGTATTGATCACATAAACAAATGTATTAAATAATCTAAGAAAATAAAAATTTAACAGTTTTCCTTCGAAATTTTGATTTTGCCCATAAATTTTTAAGCTGCCATGTTTTTTTAGAGATATCGTTTTTCTGTGGTGCAGAATATATAATCATACTAAACTAATTAAAATTATTTTATTTCGAAGACTGAATAATTTCTTCACCAGAAAAAATCAGCAAATCGGCACTTTGCCAATTTTGGACAAAAAATCGTCAAAATGACGATAAATCGACAAATCTGGCAGCCCTATTTTTATTATATCTATTTCTTTCGTTGACGTTTCGCTTGCATTTGACACTTAATTACTGGAAGTATTCCAGTTAAAACAGAATCTGTGTTGTCTGTTCTCGCAATCAAATACAGAAACACTTTTTTCTCACAAATCGAGAAACGATGGAATTTTTTGTTTCACACTTAATGTGAGAAATTTTGCAATGCGAGAAATACAGAAACGAGCTACTGTGCAACAATTAAAATTTAAAAAAAATTTAATAAATTTAATTCTCTCCATTAAGTAATAAATGCATGCAAGAACATGCTAAAAGTATTTTTAGCATGTTTAATTACTAAAAATTTCATATTGAAACTAAGACAACCTGTAAAATTTATAACGACTTTGACTTGTTAAATATCAGGTACTTTAAAATTATATCAGAGGGTAAAGTTTAACGTTTAAACTGAACTCCTTCTTACAATTTGCATTATCTTTTTTTTTTTTTTTTTTTTCAAAAAATAGTTATATTTCCAATTTCTTTCTTTAAATGCGCCATTACTTATCTAGAAAAAATAACCGGATTATGCTTTGCAAAACAAGTTCTCAACACTTTCCGAAAAATTTAAATTTTTCGCACATCTGCTGCTCGAAATTTCCTTAATCTTAAAGCACAAATAACCCTTGAACATTTCTGGTACTCATTTCTTAATATGTATTTAGTAAGGATATACATACATACAACTAGCAGATGGCTTTGTGCGCCACAAATACATACAATTTTCATAGTTGGTTCTTAAGGTTTTCAGTCTTAACGACAAAGACAGTTTGCTTTCAGCATTCAATGAGGACGGCTCTATCAAATCGATACTTGGTGTAAACAAAAAGTGAAAACAATTGTGTATTCTCGAAGCTGATGTCTTTTAAATAAATTTTAATTAAAAATGTCGAAACTAAAATATAAAATGGAGCATTTTTGTAATGTTTGTGGACGTTTCATAGCAAGCGATGAAAAAAGTGGCAATGCGAGAGATTTTTTTTTTGGAAGCCTATAAACAATATTTCTCGCAAGAGTTTATCACTGACGTAAACTATGCCCCTAAAAAAGTTTGCTTTAATTGCTATTCAACTCTTATGCAATGGAAAAGTGGAAAGAAGAAGGCTATGCCTTTTGGTATACCAATGATGTGGTTAGACAACAGCCGGCATAAAGAAGAAAATTGCTATGGATGTATCAACTACCATAAAACTTTGAATAGAAGGAAAGCAAAAAATAAAGCTGGCGAAAGGTAACAAAGTAACAGCAAAAGAGGAAGAAGGGGAAGACAAAGATGAAATTCCAGAATATCTGTTGGACGAAATAATCGACCTTTCTGAGGATGATGGCGATGACCAAGATATTGGAGAGAGCAGTGATGATGATCCACAGCCGCCTGCTAAACGGCAACTGGCCAAATCATTAATTTAATTTTTTTACTTAAAACTTTTCCTAACTAACATTTCAAAATTATATTTTTTTTCCATATTTTTATAATTTATTTTTCAATGTTTCTTCAAAACTGTTTTGGTGAACACGGGGGTTGATGCTTACTAGATGGGTGCTGGTTCGATGGGTGATGAGGCACTAATTGACCAAACAACCAACCCTTATTTGGTACTTACGGGTCTGCTCGTGGCTCCGTCTCCTTAGGAAAACAAGTGACTTGAATTTTGGGCCTTTCCTCCTTCTTTTCTTTTCTTTTTATTGTCTCTTCTTTTCTTACTCTTTTTTCCCTTTTAAGTTACGTTGGCTTACTTTACTTTGGATTTGCTATCACTTATTTTAGTTGTTTTTTCCTGATGTTAATGTGGCCGGCGTCTGGCTGGTAGTAATTTTTGGAAAGCAGTGATCAAGGCGAATTCAAAGCGAATTTACTTCAGCTGGCATTGCCAGAACATCTGAGCCGCACACGACATGAGGGGGTTGCCATATGGCACCACCACAATAAGCCCCTTTCCACACGATGGATTTCCACACGGACAAACAGAAATCCATGTTTACACCAGCCAGACGCCAACATACACCCCGCCTTGCAACGGTGGTGCAATATAATCCTCGTTTAAAAGGTAAGAGGACATATGGTACGAAAAAAAGAAAGAATATACTGCACTATGTACAGGGAAAACTTAAGGAATTCAAAACTCAAAACGAAGGAAAAATAAAAAAAGAGGAAAAGAAAAGAAAAAAAAAGAAAAATACCAGAGGAAAGAAAACAATGTATTAAAACTCAAAGGTAAAAAAAATAAAAAAAAAAAATCAACACATTAATTTGACAAATTGGCAAATATTAAATTCAAAACATTAAAAAAAAGAAAAAATGCAACAAATTAATTTAACAAATTCACATTCAAAAAAAAAGTTTAAAGTAGAAAAAAAGAAGAGAGTAAATTAAGAAAAGAAATTAAAATATTTACAACTAAAGTAATTCATAAAAGAAAACTTAACAATATTAAAGGTACATTAACAGAAATAACATGTTCGCCATTGGGAAAATTCCACTGCGGGTTGGCTGCGGCGGCATCTCGCTCGCTTCTCGTCCCCTTTTTAACCCTGCCCGAAGGTGATCTGCCAAACGAGCGCTCCTCCACCGCTACTTCCACCTCAAACTTGTCACGGTCGGCGACACCGTGAAACACCGTAATTGTAGTGCGGCCCTGAACCACGCGGCACCCCAAGCCCCTGGCCTCGTCCAGCATGATGGATGATCGGGCTACGGTTGGGTCCAGCAGTGCTCGCGACCAAAAGGTTTCACCTCCAGACCGGGCCCGGATTCTTACGGCGGCGGTAATTCTCACCCACACGCGACCTTCGGGCATCGGATGCAGCCAACTATGATGGTTCTGCAGGCATCTTCGGCATCGGTCGATGCTACTGCAGGCGGCCCGGATGTGGGAGTGCGCCAGGCAATTTTGGCACAACGCGTGGAGGGCCACGACCTGCAGCTTCTCCTCTGGTGGGAGCGTCACAAAGCGCGAGCACTGCCGTACAGCATGGAATCTCACGCACAGAGGGCACCGGAAATTGGGGTTGAAGGCCATGAGTATCTGGAAGAAGATATTTTATTTATATGGGGAAACGTCAAAAAGGAAAGGAGAAGTCTTAAGTGTCGCATTTAGGTAGAGCGACTAATTTATGTATCGGCCGAGCGATGACGCCATTGTGCGTTTTCAGATCAGTCACTCGAACCTTGCCATCATTGCCTCGATAAACCTTGATGATACGCCCTAAATGCCACTCATTTGGACAGCCTGGTTCCTTTTTTAGGACCACAAGATCGCCTTCCTTTAAGTCTAGCTGAGTGTATTGCCATTTATTACGCTTGTTTAGCTCTTTCAAATACTCCTGCTTCCATCGGCGACAGAATTCTAGCTGGAGGGCCTTCAATTTACGCCACCGGTTGACAATAATGAGGGGCGATGACAGCTCTTCAGGCTCAGCAGGGGTAAGCAGAGATGTGCCAATCAGAAATTGACCTGGAGTAAGGGCAGACAAATTTTCAGCGCTTTCTGCCATAGGGCCAAGGGGGCGTGAATTGAGACACGCTTCTATTTTTACCAGAATGGTGGAGAACTCCTCAAACGTAAACTTGAGTTGACCGGCGGACTTTTTTAAGTGCATTTTCATACTTTTTACCCCTGCTTCCCAGAGTCCTCCCATGTGAGGTGCTGTAGCAGGGATAAAGTGCCACGACAAGTGCTGGTGACCATAATTCTTTACAGCCGTGTCACGAAGCTTTTTCACGTGCTTGGCGAGGTCGGCGTCGATCTCTCTAGCGGCGCCAACGAAGTTTCTGCCGTTGTCAGAATACATGCAGCTTAGGCAACCACGACGGGCGATGAAACGGGCCAAGGCTGCTAAAAAGGCGGGGGTAGACAAGTCGCTAACGGCTTCAAGGTGAATTGCTTTCGTAGAGAAGCAAACAAAGAGACAAACGTAGCCTTTTGAGATTCAGCAGTATCTGCCTGTGAAACTCTTAATCTCGAACGGGCCAGCAAAATCAACGCCAGTATTCGTAAATGGGCGACAAAGGGTAGTTCTTTCTTTCGGCAAAGCCGCCATTATTTGATGTTGAAGATTTTTCCTATGGAGAACACACCCTTTGCAATTACGAACCACTGTCAGATTTTTCGCTCGAAGAATCCAGCACTCTTGCCGGACGACATTTAATACTAGACGAGGGCCTCCATGAAGGGCTAAGGTGTGCACGAATTCTACATACAGCCGAGCCAATCTACTCCTATACGCCAGTATAATAGGATGTCGCTCGTTGTAGTACAGGCAAGTAGTAGAGCTAAGGCGACTATTAGATCGGATAATGTTGTCTTTGTCAACAAAAGGGGTAAGCGTCAACAGGGGGCTACGTGAATCGATTTTCTTATTCGCCTTGATGCAGCTGAACTCTCCTGAGAAGTGCATTTGTTGTGAGAGATAAAATAAGCGATTTCTCACAAACTTTAATTCATCAGCTGAGATCTTCAGCGAACGATAAGAGACGCTTTCGCGTCTTCTTTTATTCGCCAGGGCAACAAATCGAAACATATAAGCGACTACGTGATACGCTCTAGATAAACTAGAAAACCAGTCTAGAATATCCTCTTTATCAGCAGATCTAGCAACAAAAACTTTAGCTCCTTTCGACTCTTCTGCCGTCTCGAACTCCGCTGCTCCTACAGGCCACGAAGACTGCGTTAAGTTGAGCCACTCAGGTCCGTGCCACCAGAGCCTATTTTCTCTCAAATCCGCAGGGATCAGCCCACGGGTTGTATTCCTTACTTTTTCTAATATTGTAGCCACTCTATTTGACACGAACGTTTTCCAGCTACTAGGGGGCTTTCTTAACCACTCTAAAACAATAGTGGAATCGGACCACAAATATAGGGGGGACTTGTTCACGTTAAAGGTGGGTACTACACTGTCAACTAAATTTAATAAAAGAACTGCTTCACATAACTCCAAACGGGGTAAAGATGGCTTTTTTATTGGGGCCACTTTAGTTTTACATGTGAGCAGACTTGTCAACACTTTATTTTCAAGCTGCACAATTATATAGTATATTGAAGCCGCATATGCCAACTCAGACGAGTCACAGAACCCGTGAAATTGTATAGTACAGCCAGGCGATTATTGAACCCAACGAGGCAGCTTAATTTTTTCAATATCCGCATAGTTCGCAACAAAATTCTGCCACTTCTGAAGAGCCACAGGTTTGAATGCCTCGTCCCACTCGATATTATCAAGCCACATTTGCTGCATTATTATTTTAGCCGCTACTACCACCGGAGCCAACCAACTTGCAGGATCGTACAGCCGAGCGATGGTAGAAAGAACCTCTCTTTTAGTATACGAGCTTTTAAGTTTAATTTTTTCATATGTAAAGAAAAACGTATCTTCTACCGCATTCCAGCGAATTCCTAGCGTTTTTGTAGTGTTTTTCTCATCGAGCGACAAAAAATGAAGAATTTAGTTGGTGATCATGGGGCAGATTTTTCAAAATTTCTTCAGAATTCGAGGTCCATTTTCTGAGCTCAAATTCTCCCATATCCACAATACCAATTAATTGCTCTCGTGCCACCAAAGCATCAGCAATTGAATGAGCACCAACTAGGGCATCGTCTATTTTCCCGCAAGATTCTCGCACCTAATGGAAAACGTCGCTCTTCATCAGTCGCCAACTGTAGAATGGTTCTAAAGGCCAAATAAAGTCACCGTTTTTAGTTGGTAATCAGCAATTTCCGCGCTATCACTGCTACGAAACACTGTCACTGTCACGAAAATCTGCCGGTACATTTTTGAAATGTCCGCATTAAATACAAACTGAAAAAATCGCCATCTCAGAATTAGATTAACTATTTCAGCCTGCAAAATAGGGCCAGTGAACAACAAATCATTTAAGCTTCTGCCATTTGCGGATGGGCTCGAGGCATTAAATACCACTCGCAACTTAGTCGTTGTACTCTGGCTTAAAAACGCCATGATGGGGTAAATAATAACCAGGGTCACCTCTAGCATCCTCTGCTTTTTCCATGTGCCCTAAGGTTAAATATTCTTTGAGGACCTCATCGTAATGGGCCAAGCGACCAAGCGACAGCAAACTATTCTTAAAGGGCAGACTAACTGTGTATCTCCCTTCCGAGTTTCTAGTGGTAGTAGAACTCAAAAGCAACAAAATAATTTTGACCGAGTTACTTTATTAAAAAAAAAATTTTGGCGCGCTGGCAACACTTCTTTATTTGTAAAGTTGAGGGAAAAAATCTTTAGGCAGAAACAAACAAAACTACAAATTGGGCGAGTAACGGGTAAACCGGCGAGTAAAAAAAAAAGATGGCTCTTAAAATTGCGAGTCTTTAATTTGGCGCAACTTAACCTCACTTCCAATGGGCGAAGGACCAAAATGTTTAGGTGAACACGGGGGTTGATGCTTACCAGATTTGTGCTGGTTCGATGGGTGATGAGGCACTAATTGACCAAACAACCAACCCTTATTTGGTACTTACGGGTCTGCTCGTGGCTCCGTCTCCTTAGGAAAACAAGTGACTTGAATTTTGGGCTTTTCCTCCTTCTTTTCTTTTCTTTTTATTCACTCTTCTTTTCTCACTCTTTTTTTCCCTTTTAAGTTACGTTGGTTTACTTTATCACTATTTTAGTTTTTTTTTCCCTGTTTTTACTTGATGTTTTTAATTTTTTTTTCTTTCTATTCTCTTAAAACTACAATTCCTGTTGGAAAAAACCAGCCAATTGTAGGGGAATGTAAGAAAGAAAAATTGACGGTTTATTGTTGTGTCTTTGTTAAAGCTTTGATATTGTTACATGTAAGACCTGAGTGTTTTAAAATTCTTATTCACTTTATGGTCTTACTTGTATAATATTTTTAGCTTTTCTAAAGTATTTGGAAAATTTGGCCTAAGCAACCACCGAAATGCGCATAGAAACTAGCTTTCCCACAACAATAAATTTCAGTGTTTTCATTCAAAAATTGGGATTAATAGCACATCATTAATAAATGAATTAATTAATAAAATATTTCATTCCCGAAAATAATTTTTGATAATAAATTTGCATGTGCCCGGCAAATAAAAAACTGAAATGGCAAGCTGCTTTATTTAAGCAACTTGTTTTTTTTAATTTTGTTTTTTTTCTTTCTCTTCTCTTACAACTACAAGTCGTGTTGGAAAAAAACCAGCCAATTGTAGGAGAATGTAAGAAAGAAAAATTGACGGTTTATTGTTGTGTCTTTGTTCAAGCTTTGATATTGTTACATGTAAGACCTGAGTGTTTTAAAATTCTTATTCCCTTTATGGTCTTACTTGTATAATATTTTAAGCTTTTCTAAAGTATTTGGAAAAAGTTTCCTGACGAGCTGGCCTAAGCAACTAGCGAAATGCGCATGAAAACTAGCTTTCCCACAACAATAATTTTCAGTGTTTTCAGTTGTTAATTTAAAAAGAATTAAAAACAAAATTTAATATTAACATTTACCATTAACATACTCCCATTATTTGTCGATTTTTCTTCACTCTATTTGATTTTTTAATTCACTTAAAACACATAAAAGTTATGAACAGTAAAAACAACACTAGTCCTTTACGCAACATGGCGCTCCAGTTATAGTTTTATGAACTTTTGATTATGTCCTCTGTATAAGCTCGACATTGCAATTGCTAGCAAATTCCCATAAGTTTATTCCTTATGTCTAAATTGGTATCAAAAGTGTTGTATACACGATGACCTATAACTCCTCGGCTAATTTATATTTTTAAATCTGTAAAGGCCAAATTATTGCTAGAGACCTGTGCAACAATTAAAAATTAAAAAAATTTAATAAATTTAATTCTCTCCATTAAGTAATAAATGCATGCAAAAACATGCTAAAAGTATTTTTAGCATGTTTAATTACTAAAAATATCATATTGAAACTAAGACAACCTGTAAAATTTATAACGACTTTGACTTGTTGTCGTATGTTAAATATCAGGTACTTTAAAATTATATCAGAGGGTAAAGTTTAACGTTTAAACTGAACTCCTTCTTACAATTTGCATTATCTTTTTTTTTTTTCAAAAAATAGTTATATTTCCAATTTCTTTCTTTAAATGCGCCATTACTAATCTAGAAAAAATAACCTGATTATGCTTTGCAAAACAAGTTCTCAACACTTTCCGAAGAATTTAAATTTTTCGCACATCTGCTGCTCGAAATTTCCTTAATCTTAAAGCACAAATAACCCTTGAACATTTCTGGTACTCATTTCTTAATATGTACTTAGTAAGGATATACATAAGGGTTGCCAGTCGGGCTTGTTTTGGCTGGATTGTCCAGCTTTTTAATGGCCTGTCCAGTTTCAAGCTAAAAAGAAATTTGTCCAGCTAAAAAAATAATTTTTTTTATTAATTTGCTATAACTTTTTTACTTCAAAGCACAAAAATATCTGGTAGCGTCTTTTTGGTATGATTTTTTATTTTCGTTATTTAATTTTAATTCTTAAATACATTCGCTCATTTGCTGGAAAAAGTCATAATTGAAGTTTTCAATTTGCAAAGAAGTAAGTCAATGGGAAAATTATATTTCTCTCAAGAGCTGAATATGCAAGATTTTTACATTAATTTTTTACTTAAGATAAATATAGGAGCGATAATTAATTCTACATTAAAATAAGAAACTAATTTTTTGAGTTATGAAGTTGTTCCAGCAAATGAGAGGTATGTAGATATATAGTACATATGAATGAACTGAAAAAATTTAAGTTTAGTTATATTTTGTTATGTAAGTATTATAAAACAAACAATGTAATAATATTAATGCCATACTCGTACATATGGGTATTTTTTAATAAAATTGTTTGTGCAATAAACAAGTAACTTTTCGTGAAAATTTTATTTCAAAATATCCAGCTTTTTTTTTAATATCCAGCTTTTTTAATTCACATGTCCAGCTTTTTGATAATCTGGATCTGGCTTTGTGCGCCACAAATACATACGATTTTCATAGTTGGTTCTTAAGGTTTTCAGTCTTAACGAAAAAGACAGTTGGCTTTCAGCATTCAATGAGGACGGCTCTATCAAATCGATACTTGGTGTAAACAAAAAGTGATAACAATTGTGTGTTCTCGAAGCTGATGTCTTTTAATTAAATTTTAATTAAAAATGTCGGAACTAAAATGGAACTAAAAATGTAAAATGCAATGCGAGTGATTTTTTTTTGGAAGCCTATAAACAATATTTCTCGCAAGAGTTTATCAGTGACGTAAACTATGCCCCTAAAAAAGTTTGCTTTTATTGCTATTCAACTCTTATGCAATGGAAAAGTGGAAAGAAGAAGGCTATGCCTTTTGGTATACCAATGATGTGGTAAGACAACAGCCGGCATCAAGAAGAAAATTGCTATGGATGTATCAACTACCATAAAACTTTGAATAGAAGGAAAGCAAAGAATAAAACTTATGTAGCAGTGCCAAGTGTCCAATTACCATTACCGCACTCAGAATTCGTTCCAGTACCAACATACCGAAGTATTGCTCTTCAAACCGATATCAGTACGACAACCGCCGCTGCTACATCCATGGATTTCTTCTCAGAATACGACCCTGGTGAAGGTACATCCTATGAAAAAATAAAAGACCGAATCCTAGTGACACAAAACCAATTGGAAAGAATTGTTGTAAATTTGTGTTTGGCTCAGAAAAAATCGGAACTACTGACTTCATTTTTGAAAGGAAATAATTTGCTGGCGAAAGGTACCAAAGTAACAGCAAAAGAGGAAGGGGAAGACAAAGATGAAATTCCAGAATATCTGTTGGACGAAATAATCGACCTTTCTGAGGATTATGGCGATGACCAAGATATTAGAGAGAGCAGTGATGATGATCCACAACCGCCTGCTAAACGGCAACTGGCCAAATCATTAATTTAATTTATTTAATTTTTTTACTTAAAACTTTTCGTAACTAACATTTCAAAATTATATTTTTTTTCCATATTTTTATAATTTATTTTTCAATGTTTCTTCTAAACTGTTTTGGTGAACACGGGGGTTGATGCTTACCAGATGGGTGCTGGTTCGATGGGTGATGAGGCACTAATTGACCAAACAACCAACCCTTATTTTGTATTTACGGGTCTGCTCGTGGCTAGGTCTCCTTAGGAAAACAAGTGACTTGAATTTTGGGCTTTTCCTCCTTCTTTTCTTTTCTTTTTATTCTCTCTTCTTTTCCCACTCTTTTTTTCCCTTTTAAGTTACGTTGGTTTACTTTACTTTGGATTTGCTATCACTTATTTTAGTTGTTTTTCCCTGATGTTAATGTGGCCGGCGTCTGGCTGGTAGTAATTTTTGGAAAGCAGTGATCAAGGCGAACTCAAAGCGAATTTACTTCAGCTGGCATTGCCAGAACATCTGAGCCGCACACGACATGAGGGGGTTGCCATATGGCACCACCACAATAAGCCCCTTTCCACACGATGGATTTCCACACGGACAAACAGAAATCCATGTTTACACCAGCCAGACGCCAACATACACCACGCCTTGCAACGGTGGTGCAATATAATCCTCGGTTAAAAGGTAAGAGGACATATGGTACGAAAAAAAGAAAGAATATACTGCACTATGTACAGGGAAAACTTAAGGAATTCAAAACTCAAAACGAAGGAAAAATAAAAAAAGAGGAAAAGAAAAGAAAAAAAAAAGAAAAATACAAAAGGAAAGAAAACAATCTATTAAAACTCAAAGGTAAAAAAAAAAAAAAAAATTCAACACATTAATTTGACAAATTGGCAAATATTAAATTCAAAACATTAAAAACAAGAAAAAATGCGACAAATTAATTTAACAAATTCAAATTCAAAAAAAAGTTTAAGGTAGAAAAAAAGAAGAGAGTAAATTAAGAAAATAAATTAAAATATTTACAACTAAAGTAATTCATAAAAGAAAACTTAACAATATTAAAGGTACATTAACAGAAATAACTTGTTTGCCTCCAAGTGCAACAACGTCCGCATCCTTCACTGGCTCCACACAACTCCTTCACCGAAAAAGCCACCCCGAAAATGGTGTACTGGGCGTGCAGGGTCCCTGGCTTTCCCTTTGCCGGCCCGATATAAATGCGAGGGGCCACGTCAGCCCCGAGTAACAGGTAATAGAGGCCGGGAAAATTCCACTGCGGGTTGGCTGCGGCGGCATCTCCCTCGCTTCTCGTCCCCTTTTTAACCCTGCCCGAAGGTGATCTGCTAAACGAGCGCTCCTCCACCGCTACTTCCACCTCAAACTTGTCACGGTCGGCGACACCGTGAAACACCGTAATTGTAGTGCGGCCCTGAACCACGCGGCACCCCAAGCCCCTGGCCTCGTCCAGCATGATGGATGATCGGGCTACGGTTGGGTCCAGCAGTGCTCGCGACCAAAAGGTTTCACCTCCAGACCGGGCCCGGATTCTTACGGCGGCGGTAATTCTCACCCACACGCGACCTTCGGGCATCGGATGCAGCCAACTATGATGGTTCCGCAGGCATCTTCGGCATCGGTCGATGCTCCTGCAGGCGGCCCGGATGTGGGAGTGCGCCAGGCAATTTTGGCACAACGCGTGGAGGGCCACGACCTGCAGCTTCTCCTCTGGTGGGAGCGTCACAAAGCGCGAGCACTGCCGTACAGCATGGAATCTCACGCACAGAGGGCACCGGAAATTGGGGTTGAAGGCCATGAGTATCTGGAAGAAGATATTTTATTTATATGGGGAAACGTCAAAAAGGAAAGGAGAAGTCTTAAGTGTCGCATTTAGGTAGAGCGACTAATTTATGTATCGGCCGAGCGATGACGCCATTGTGCGTTTTCAGATCAGTCACTCGAACCTTGCCATCATTGCCTCGATAAACCTTGATGATACGCCCTAAATGCCACTCATTTGGACAGCCTGGTTCCTTTTTTAGGACCACAAGATCGCCTTCCTTTAAGTCTAGCTGAGTGTATTGCCATTTATTACGCTTGTTTAGCTCTTTCAAATACTCCTGCTTCCATCGGCGACAGAATTCTAGCTGGAGGGCCTTCAATTTACGCCACCGGTTGACAATAATGAGGGGCGATGACAGCTCTTCAGGCTCAGCAGGGGTAAGCAGAGATGTGCCAATCAGAAATTGACCTGGAGTAAGGGCAGACAAATTTTCAGCGCTTTCTGCCATAGGGCCAAGGGGGCGTGAATTGAGACACGCTTCTATTTTTACCAGAATGGTGGAGAACTCCTCAAACGTAAACTTGAGTTGACCGGCGGACTTTTTTAAGTGCATTTTCATACTTTTTACCCCTGCTTCCCAGAGTCCTCCCATGTGAGGTGCTGTAGCAGGGATAAAGTGCCACGACAAGTGCTGGTGACCATAATTCTTTACAGCCGTGTCACGAAGCTTTTTCACGTGCTTGGCGAGGTCGGCGTCGATCTCTCTAGCGGCGCCAACGAAGTTTCTGCCGTTGTCAGAATACATGCAGCTTAGGCAACCACGACGGGCGATGAAACGGGCCAAGGCTGCTAAAAAGGCGGGGGTAGACAAGTCGCTAACGGCTTCAAGGTGAATTGCTTTCGTAGAGAAGCAAACAAAGAGACAAACGTAGCCTTTTGAGATTCAGCAGTATCTGCCTGTGAAACTCTTAATCTCGAACGGGCCAGCAAAATCAACGCCAGTATTCGTAAATGGGCGACAAAGGGTAGTTCTTTCTTTCGGCAAAGCCGCCATTATTTGATGTTGAAGATTTTTCCTATGGAGAACACACCCTTTGCAATTACGAACCACTGTCAGATTTTTCGCACGAATTCTACATACAGCCGAGCCAATCTACTCCCATACGCCAGTATAATAGGATGTCGCTCGTTGTAGTACAGGCAAGTAGTAGAGCTAAGGCGACTATTAGATCGGATAATGTTGTCTTTGTCAACAAAAGGGGTAAGCGTCAACAGGGGCTACGTGAATCGATTTTCTTATTCGCCTTGAGGCAGCTGAACTCTCCTTAGAAGTGCATTTGTTGTGAGAGATAAAATAAGCGATTTCTCACAAACTTTAATTCATCAGCGGAGATCTTCAGCGAACGATAAGAGACGCTTTCGCGTCTTCTTTTATTCGCCAGGGCAACAAATCGAAACATATAAGCGACTACGTGATACGCTCTAGATAAACTAGAAAACCAGTCTAGAATATCCTCTTTATCAGCAGATCTAGCAACAAAAACTTTAGCTCCTTTCGACTCTTCTGCCGTCTCGAACTCCGCTGCTCCTACAGGCCACGAAGACTGCGTTAAGTTGAGCCACTCTGGTCCGTGCCACCAGAGCCTATTTTCTTTCAAATCCGCAGGGATCAGCCCACGGGTTGTATTCCTTACTTTTTCTAATATTGTAGCCACTCTATTTGACACGAACGTTTTCCAGCTACTAGGGGGCTTTCTTAACCACTCTAAAACAATAGTGGAATCGGACCACAAATATAGGGGGGACTTGTTCACGTTAAAGGTGGGTACTACACTGTCAACTAAATTTAATAAAAGAACTGCTTCACATAACTCCAAACGGGGTAAAGATGGCTTTTTTATTGGGGCCACTTTAGTTTTACATGTGAGCAGACTTGTCAACACTTTATTTTCAAGCTGCACAATTATATATATTGAAGCCGCATATGCCAACTCAGACGAGTCACAGAACCCGTGAAATTGTATAGTACAGCCAGGCGATTATTGAACCCAACGAGGCAGCTTAATTTTTTCAATATCCGCATAGTTCGCAACAAAATTCTGCCACTTCTGAAGAGCCACAGGTTTGAATGCCTCGTCCCACTCGATATTATCAAGCCACATTTGCTGCATTATTATTTTAGCCGCTACTACCACCGGAGCCAACCAACTTGCAGGATCGTACAGCCGAGCGATGGTAGAAAGAACCTCTCTTTTAGTATACGAGCTTTTAAGTTTAATTTTTTCATATGTAAAGAAAAACGTATCTTCTACCGCATTCCAGCGAATTCCTAGCGTTTTTGTAGTGTTTTTCTCATCGAGCGACAAAAAATGAAGAATTTAGTAGGTGATCATGGGGCAGATTTTTCAAAATTTCTTCAGAATTCGAGGTCCATTTTCTGAGCTCAAATTCTCCCATATCCACAATACCAATTAATTGCTCTCGTGCCACCAAAGCATCAGCAATTGAATGAGCACCAACTAGGGCATCGTCTATTTTCCCGCAAGATTCTCGCACCTAATGGAAAACGTCGCTCTTCATCAGTCGCCAACTGTAGAATGGTTCTAAAGGCCAAATAAAGTCACCGTTTTTAGTTGGTAATCAGCAATTTCCGCGCTATCACTGCTACGAAACACTATTTATTGGAAGGGCCTATGTGTGGGAGTCACGAAAATCTGCCGGTACATTTTTGAAATGTCCGCATTAAATACAAACTGAAAAAATCGCCATCTCAGAATTAGATTAACTATTTCAGCCTGCAAAATAGGGCCAGTGAACAACAAATCATTTAAGCTTCTGCCATTTGCGGATGGGCTCGAGGCATTAAATACCACTCGCAACTTAGTCGTTGTACTCTGGCTTAAAAACGCCATGATGGGGTAAATAATAACCAGGGTCACCTCTAGCATCCTCTGCTTTTTCCATGTGCCCTAAGGTTAAATATACTTTGAGGACCTCATCGTAATGGGCCAAGCGACCAAGCGACAGCAAACTATTCTTAAAGGGCAGACTAACTGTGTATCTCCCTTCCGAGTTTCTAGTGGTAGTAGAACTCAAAAGCAACAAAATAATTTTGACCGAGTTACTTTATTAAAAAAAAAATTTTGGCGCGCTGGCAACACTTCTTTATTTGTAAAGTTGAGGGAAAAAATCTTTAGGCAGAAAAAAACAAAACTACAAATTGGGCGAGTAACGGGTAAACCGGCGAGTAAAAAAAAAGATGGCTCTTAAAATTGCGAGTCTTTAATTTGGCGCAACTTAACCTCACTTCCAATGGGCGAAGGACCAAAATGTTTAGGTGAACACGGGGGTTGATGCTTACCAGATTTGTGCTGGTTCGATGGGTGATGAGGCACTAATTGACCAAACAACCAACCCTTATTTGGTACTTACGGGTCTGCTCGTGGCTCCGTCTCCTTAGGAAAACAAGTGACTTGAATTTTGGGCTTTTCCTCCTTCTTTTCTTTTCTTTTTATTCACTCTTCTTTTCTCACTCTTTTTTTCCCTTTTAAGTTACGTTGGTTTACTTTTTCACTATTTTAGTTTTTTTTCCCTGTTTTTACTTGATGTTTTTAATTTTTTTTCTTTCTATCCTCTTAAAACTACAATTCCTGTTGGAAAAAACCAGCCAATTGTAGGGGAATGTAAGAAAGAAAAATTGACGGTTTATTGTTGTGTCTTTGTTAAAGCTTTGATATTGTTACATGTAAGACCTGAGTGTTTTAAAATTCTTATTCACTTTATGGTCTTACTTGTATAATATTTTTAGCTTTTCTAAAGTATTTGGAAAATTTGGCCTAAGCAACCACCGAAATGCGCATAGAAACTAGCTTTCCCACAACAATAAATTTCAGTGTTTTCATTCAAAAATTGGGATTAATAGCACATCATTAATAAATGAATTAATTAATAAAATATTTCATTCCCGAAAATAATTTTTGATAATAAATTTGCATGTGCCCGGCAAATAAAAAACTGAAATGGCAAGCTGCTTTATTTAAGCAACTTGTTTTTTTTTAATTTTGTTTTTTTTCTTTCTCTTCTCTTACAACTACAAGTCGTGTTGGAAAAAAACCAGCCAATTGTAGGAGAATGTAAGAAAGAAAAATTGACGGTTTATTGTTGTGTCTTTGTTCAAGCTTTGATATTGTTACATGTAAGACCTGAGTGTTTTAAAATTCTTATTCCCTTTATGGTCTTACTTGTATAATATTTTAAGCTTTTCTAAAGTATTTGGAAAAAGTTTCCTGACGAGCTGGCCTAAGCAACTAGCGAAATGCGCATGAAAACTAGCTTTCCCACAACAATAATTTTCAGTGTTTTCAGTTGTTAATTTAAAAAGAATTAAAAACAAAATTTAATATTAACATTTACCATTAACATACTCCCATTATTTGTCGATTTTTCTTCACTCTATTTGATTTTTTAATTCACTTAAAACACGTAAAAGTTATGAACAGTAAAAACAACACTAGTCCTTTACGCAACATGGCGCTCCAGTTATAGTTTTATGAACTTTTGATTATGTCCTCTGTATAAGCTCGACATTGCAATTGCTAGCAAATTCCCATAAGTTTATTCCTTATGTCTAAATTGGTATCAAAAGTGTTGTATACACGATGACATATAACTCCTCGGCTAATTTATATTTTTAAATCTGTAAAGGCCAAATTATTGCTAGAGACCTGTGCAACAATTAAAAATTAAAAAAATTTAATAAATTTAATTCTCTCCATTAAGTAATAAATGCATGCAAAAACATGCTTAAAGTATTTTTAGCATGTTTAATTACTAAAAATATCATATTGAAACTAAGACAACCTGTAAAATTTATAACGACTTTGACTTGTTGTCGTATGTTAAATATCAGGTACTTTAAAATTATATCAGAGGGTAAAGTTTAACGTTTAAACTGAACTCCTTCTTACAATTTGCATTATCTTTTTTTTTTTTCAAAAAATAGTTATATTTCCAATTTCTTTCTTTAAATGCGCCATTACTAATCTAGAAAAAATAACCTGATTATGCTTTGCAAAACAAGTTCTCAACACTTTCCGAAGAATTTAAATTTTTCGCACATCTGCTGCTCGAAATTTCCTTAATCTTAAAGCACAAATAACCCTTGAACATTTCTGGTACTCATTTCTTAATATGTACTTAGTAAGGATATACATAAGGGTTGCCAGTCGGGCTTGTTTTGGCTGGATTGTCCAGCTTTTTAATGGCCTGTCCAGTTTCAAGCTAAAAAGAAATTTGTCCAGCTAAAAAAATAATTTTTTTTATTAATTTGCTATAACTTTTTTACTTCAAAGCACAAAAATATCTGGTAGCGTCTTTTTGGTATGATTTTTTATTTTCGTTATTTAATTTTAATTCTTAAATACATTCGCTCATTTGCTGGAAAAAGTCATAATTGAAGTTTTCAATTTGCAAAGAAGTAAGTCAATGGGAAAATTATATTTCTCTCAAGAGCTGAATATGCAAGATTTTTACATTAATTTTTTACTTAAGATAAATATAGGAGCGATAATTAATTCTACATTAAAATAAGAAACTAATTTTTTGAGTTATGAAGTTGTTCCAGCAAATGAGAGGTATGTAGATATATAGTACATATGAATGAACTGAAAAAATTTAAGTTTAGTTATATTTTGTTATGTAAGTATTATAAAACAAACAATGTAATAATATTAATGCCATACTCGTACATATGGGTATTTTTTAATAAAATTTTTTGTGCAATAAACAAGTAACTTTTCGTGAAAATTTTATTTCAAAATATCCAGCTTTTTTTTTAATATCCAGCTTTTTTAATTCACATGTCCAGCTTTTTGATAATCTGGATCTGGCTTTGTGCGCCACAAATACATACGATTTTCATAGTTGGTTCTTAAGGTTTTCAGTCTTAACGAAAAAGACAGTTGGCTTTCAGCATTCAATGAGGACGGCTCTATCAAATCGATACTTGGTGTAAACAAAAAGTGATAACAATTGTGTGTTCTCGAAGCTGATGTCTTTTAATTAAATTTTAATTAAAAATGTCGGAACTAAAATGGAACTAAAAATGTAAAATGCAATGCGAGTGATTTTTTTTTGGAAGCCTATAAACAATATTTCTCGCAAGAGTTTATCAGTGACGTAAACTATGCCCCTAAAAAAGTTTGCTTTTATTGCTATTCAACTCTTATGCAATGGAAAAGTGGAAAGAAGAAGGCTATGCCTTTTGGTATACCAATGATGTGGTAACTTGGAGGCCACACGATCAATTTTTGTCTTTCAATTCCTTTCAATTTGCTCTCACTCTCATTTTTTTCACTAACACACTCACACTTTTTAAATTGATCACGAGATTGCTCTCAATTTTAACTATCCATTTGTTTGGCAATTCGACGTTCAATTTAACAGCTGATTAGAAGTTTAGTGAGCAAATTTTTCGTTTGTCAGTATAAATTATTTTCTTGATGACATATTGAAAGTAAATTGCTTAAAAATTGCGTGCAGCCTACGTCACAGCTTTCAATTTATGTAAATTTTGACAAACAGTATATGTAAAAGACTATCAACAAAAAGTTGATCGTGTGGCCGCAAAGTAAGACAACAGCCGTCATCAAGAAGAAAATTGCTATGGATGTATCAACTACCATAAAACTTTGAATAGAAGGAAAGCAAAGAATAAAACTTATGTAGCAGTGCCAAGTGTCCAATTACCATTACCGCACTCAGAATTCGTTCCAGTACCAACATACGGAAGTATTGCTCTTCAAACAGATATCAGTACGACAACCGCCGCTGCTACATCCATGGATTTCTTCTCAGAATACGACCCTGGTGAAGGTACATCCTATGAAAAAATAAAAGACCCAATCCTAGTGACACAAAACCAATTGGAAAGAATTGTTGTAAATTTGTGTTTGGCTCAGAAAAAATCAGAACTACTGACTTCATTTTTGAAAGGAAATAATTTGCTGGCGAAAGGTACCAACGTAACAGCAAAAGAGGAAGGGGAAGACAAAGATGAAATTCCAGAATATCTGTTGGACGAAATAATCGACCTTTCTGAGGATGATGGCGATGACCAAGATATTGGAGAGAGCAGTGATGATGATCCACAGCCGCCTGCTAAACGGCAACTGGCCAAATCATTAATTTAATTTTTTTACTTAAAACTTTTCCTAACTAACATTTCAAAATTATATATTTTTTCCATATTTTTATAATTTATTTTTCAATGTTTCTTCAAAACTGTTTTGGTGAACACGGGGGTTGATGCTTACTAGATGGGTGCTGGTTCGATGGGTGATGAGGCACAAATTGACCAAACAACCAACCCTTATTTGGTACTTACGGGTCTGCTCGTGGCTCCGTCTCCTTAGGAAAACAAGTGACTTGAATTTTGGGCCTTTCCTCCTTCTTTTCTTTTCTTTTTATTCTCTCTTCTTTTCTTACTCTTTTTTCCCTTTTAAGTTACGTTGGCTTACTTTACTTTGGATTTGCTATCACTTATTTTAGTTGTTTTTTCCTGATGTTAATGTGGCCGGCGTCTGGCTGGTAGTAATTTTTGGAAAGCAGTGATCAAGGCGAATTCAAAGCGAATTTACTTCAGCTGGCATTGCCAGAACATCTGAGCCGCACACGACATGAGGGGGTTGCCATATGGCACCACCACAATAAGCCCCTTTCCACACGATGGATTTCCACACGGACAAACAGAAATCCATGTTTACACCAGCCAGACGCCAACATACACCCCGCCTTGCAACGGTGGTGCAATATAATCCTCGTTTAAAAGGTAAGAGGACATATGGTACGAAAAAAAGAAAGAATATACTGCACTATGTACAGGGAAAACTTAAGGAATTCAAAACTCAAAACGAAGGAAAAATAAAAAAAGAGGAAAAGAAAAGAAAAAAAAAGAAAAATACCAGAGGAAAGAAAACAATGTATTAAAACTCAAAGGTAAAAAAAATAAAAAAAAAAAATCAACACATTAATTTGACAAATTGGCAAATATTAAATTCAAAACATTAAAAAAAAGAAAAAATGCAACAAATTAATTTAACAAATTCACATTCAAAAAAAAAGTTTAAAGTAGAAAACAAGAAGAGAGTAAATTAAGAAAAGAAATTAAAATATTTACAACTAAAGTAATTCATAAAAGAAAACTTAACAATATTAAAGGTACATTAACAGAAATAACATGTTCGCCTCCAAGTGCAACAACGTCCGCATCCTTCACTAGCTCCACACAACTCCTTCACCGAAAAAGCCACCCCGAAAATGGTGTACTGGGCGTGCAGGGTCCCTGGCTTTCCCTTTGCCGGCCCGATATAAATGCGAGGGGCCACGTCAGCCCCGAGTAACAGGTAAGAGAGGCCGGGAAAATTCAACTGCGGGTTGGCTGCGGCGGCATCTCCCTCGCTTCTCGTCCCCTTTTTAACCCTGCCCGAAGGTGATCTGCCAAACGAGCGCTCCTCCACCGGTACTTCCACCTCAAACTTGTCACGGTCGGCGACACCGTGAAACACCGTAATTGTAGTGCGGCCCTGAACCACGCGGCACCCCAAGCCCCTGGCCTCGTCCGGCATGATGGATGATCGGGCTACGGTTGGGTCCAGCAGTGCTCGTGACCAAAAGGTTTCACCTCCAGACCGGGCCCGGATTCTTACGGCGGCGGTAATTCTCACCCACACGCGACCTTCGGGCATCGGATGCAGCCAACTATGATGGTTCTGCAGGCATCTTCGGCATCGGTCGATGCACAACGCGTGGAGGGCCACGACCTGCAGCTTCTCCTCTGGTGGGAGCGTCACAAAGCGCGAGCACTGCCGTACAGCATGGAATCTCACGCACAGAGGCCACCGAAAATTGGGGTTGAAGGCCATGAGTATCTGGAAGAAGATATTTTATTTATAAGGGGAAACGTCAAAAATGAAAGGAGAAGTCTTATGTGTCGCATTTAGGTAGAGCGACTAATTTATGTATCGGCCGAGCGCTGACGCCATTGTGCTTTTTCAGATCAGTAACTCGAACCTTGCCATCAATGCCTCAATAAACCTTGATGATACGCCCTAAATGCCACTCATTTGGACAGCCTGGTTCCTTTTTTAGGACCACAAGATCGCCTTCCTTTAAGTCTACCTGAGTGCATTGCCATTTATTACGCTTGTGTAGCTCTTTCAAATACTCCTGCTTCCTTCGGCGACAGAATTCTAGCTGGAGGGCCTTCAATTTACGCCACCGGTTGACAATAATGAGGGGTGATGAAAGCTCTTCAGGCTCAGCAGGGGTAAGCAGAGATGTGCCAATCAGAAAGTTACCTGGATTAAGGGCAGACAAATTTTCAGCGCTTTCTGCCATAGGGCCAAGAGGGCGTGAATTGAGACACGCTTCTATTTTTGCCAGAATGGTGGAGAACTTCTCAAACGTAAACTTGAGTTGACCGGCGGACTTTTTTAAGTGCATTTTCATACTTTTTACCCCTGCTTCCCAGAGTCCTCCCATGTGAGGTGCTGTAGCAGGGATAAAGTGCCACGACAAGTGCTGGTGACCATAATTCTTTACAGCCGTGTCACGAAGCTCTTTCACGTGCTTGGCGAGGTCGGCGTCGATCTCTCTAGCGGCGCCAACGAAGTTTCTGCCGTTGTCAGAATACATGCAGCTTGGGCAACCACGACGGGCGATGAAACGGGCCAAGGCTGCTAGAAAGGCGGGGGTAGACAAGTCGCTAACGGCTTCAAGGTGAATTGCTTTCGTAGAGAAGCAAACAAAGAGACACACGTAGCCTTTTGAGATTCAGCAGTATCTGCCTGTGAAACTCTTAATCTCGAACGGGCCAGCAAAATCAACGCCAGTATTCGTAAATGGGCGACAAAGGGTAGTTCTTTCTTTCGGCAAAGCCGCCATTATTTGATGTTGAAGATTTTTCCTATGGAGAACACAGACTTTGCAATTACGAACCACTGTCAGACATTTAATACTAGACGAGGGCCTCCGTGAAGGGCTAAGGTGTGCACGAATTCTACATACAGCCGAGCCAATCTACTCCCATACGCCAGTATAATAGGATGTCGCTCGTTGTAGGACAGGCAAGTAGTAGAGCTAAGGCGACTATTAGATCGGATAATGTTGTCTTTGTCAACAAAAGGGGTAAGCGTCAACAGGGGGCTACGTGAATCGATTTTCTTATTCGCCTTGAGGCAGCTGAACTCTCCTGAGAAGTGCATTTGTTGTGAGAGATAAAATAAGCGATTTCTCACAAACTTTAATTCATCAGCTGAGATCTTCAGCGAACGACAAGAGACGCTTTCGCGTCTTCTTTTATTCGCCAGGGCAACAAATCGAAACATATAAGGGACTACGTGATACGCTCTAGATAAACTAGAAAACCTGTCTAGAATATCCTCTTTATCAGCAGATCTAGCAACAAAAACTTTAGCTCCTTTCGACTCTTCTACCGTCTCGAACTCCGCTGCTCCTATAGGCCACGAAGACTGCGTTAAGTTGAGCCACTCAGGTCCGTGCCACCAGAGCCTATTTTCTCTCAAATCCGCAGGGATCAGCCTACGGGTTGTATTCCTTACTTTTTCTAATATTGTAGCCACTCTATTTGCCACGAACGTTTTCCAGCTACTAGGGGGCTTTCTTAACCACGCTAAAACAATAGTGGAATCGGACCACAAATATAGGGGCGACTTGTTCACGTTAAAGGTGGGTACTACACTGTCAACTAAATTTAATAAAAGAACTGCTTCACATAACTCCAAACGGGGTAAAGATGGCTTTTTTATTGGGGCCACTTTAGTTTTACATGTGAGCAGACTTGTCAACACTTTATTTTCAAGCTGTACAATTATATATATTGAAGCCGCATATGCCAACTCAGACGAGTCACAGAACCCGTGAAATTGTATAGTACAGCCAGGCGAATATTGAACCCAACGAGGCAGCTTAATTTTTTCAATATCCGCATAATTCGCAACAAAATTCTGCCACTTCTGAAGAGCCACAGGTTTGATAGCCTCGTCCCACTCGATCTTATCAAGCCACATTTGCTGCATTATTATTTTAGACGCTACTACCACCGGAGCCAACCAACTTGCAGGATCGTGCAGCCGAGCGATGGTAGAAAGAACCTCTCTTTTAGTATACGAGCTTTTAAGTTTAATTTTTCCATATGTAAAGAAAAACGTATCTTCTACCGCATTCCAGCGAATTCCTAGCGTTTTTGTAGTGTTTTTCTCATCGAGCGACAAAAAATGAAGAATTTAGTAGGTGATCATGGGGCAGATTTTTCAAAATTTCTTCAGAATTCGAGGTCCATTTTCTGAGCTCAAATTCTCCCATATCCAGAATACCAATTAATTGCTCTCGTGCCACCAAAGCATCAGCAATTGAATGAGCACCAACTAGGGCATCGTCTATTTTCCCGCAAGATTCTCGCACCTAATGGAAAACGTCGCTCTTCATCAGTCGCCAACTGTAGAATGGTTCTAAAGGCCAAATAAAGTCACCGTTTTTAGTTGGTAATCAGCAATTTCCGCGCTATCACTGCTACGAAACACTATTTATTGGAAGGGCCTATGTGTGGGAGTCACGAAAATCTGCCGGTACATTTTTGAAATGTCCGCATTAAATACAAACTGAAAAAATCGCCATCTCAGAATTAGATTAACTATTTCAGCCTGCAAAATAGGGCCAGTGAACAACAAATCATTTAAGCTTCTGCCATTTGCGGATGGGCTCGAGGCATTAAATACCACTCGCAACTTAGTCGTTGTACTCTGGCTTAAAAACGCCATGATGGGGTAAATAATAACCAGGGTCACGTCTAGCATCCTCTGCTTTTTCCATGTGCCCTAAGGTTAAATATTCTTTGAGGACCTCATCGTAATGGGCCAAGCGACCAAGCGACAGCAAACTATTCTTAAAGGGCAGACTAACTGTGTATCTCCCTTCCGAGTTTCTAGTAGAAGTAGAACTATATATCTCCTCACATTTTTTATCCTCTTCTGATAAAATTCGCCTTTGAGATACTTCTTCTACCTCCCAAAACTTCGATAATTGGTCATCAATCGCTACTTTTGTCATATGAGACACTCTTAGTATTCGAGGGGAAACTCTAGAAGGCGTTGGACCTGTAACTATCCTACCAAAAATGGTTTCTTGAGCCACTAGCGATTCAAAAGCACCATGCCTAACTCCGCCACGAAGAATAGAAGGGTATAAATCACTTCCTAACAATAGATCTACTTAACAGCTTTCATAAAACTTCGGATCAGCATAACATAATTTGGGCAGCTCAATCTCCTTCGTGGGCAAAAAGGAATACGTTGGAATACTACCAGTTACACGAGGAGCCACTAGAGCCTCTATTTTAAGAGCCACGTTCCGATCAAAAAGCGAAACAATCGTAGAAACTGCCATTTTAGAAGACGTACTAATTATATCTCCCCCTAAGCCCGAGACTTCCGCAGAAATTGGATTAGTCGGCAACTTCAACAGCTTCTGTATTTTTTCCGAAATAAAACTTTCATCCGAACATGGATCTATCAGCGCTCGTACCTTGTAATAGGAACCAAAACTAACAATGTTAACCCAGGCTGTGGCTAACATCACCTTTTTTGCAACAGATGTATGGTGCGATTGAACTACACCAGAAGGGCCAGCAACATTAGTGGACTGTATTTGACTTTGCATATTTTGACTCTGACCTTGAGAATTAGTGCTTTGCTGACTTTGATTATTGTTGTTATTTCTAACTATCTCCTTATGTATTAATGTATGGTGTTTTCTCTTGCACTTCGAACAACCATTTTCACTTGTACAATCCCGATACATATGCCCCAAGGTTAGACAATTAAAACAAAATCGAAATCATTTTAATGTTGAAACACGGTTTTTGTAGTCCATGCTCAAAAATTTATTGCAAACACTAATTTTGTGCTTCTCTTTACATAATTTACATGAGCTCGAGTCAACCTTTGTGTGATGGGCCTTAAATTGCTTAGCTTTTGTAGACATAGAGCTATTATGTGAGGGGCCTGCTTGGGAACCACTGGCAGCTGTATTGTTCGTTACAATGATGTCAGACACACTTTCAAGGGCATGAAATAACGCTTTCAACTGACTATTTACGCGCTTATTTTCATATTGGGACTTTAAATTGTTCCACGCTATCTCAAAATTTTCAGTTGTCAGAACAATATTTCTATTTACATATATCGCGGGCCTCACCTGAGGATATTTAGTCTTCACCGCCACTAATTCTTTTTTTTTTCTTTATGGTACCCCCCAAACTTCTCCCAACTTTTGTCCAACTCGCTTTTTTCAAAATCAAATGCCTCGCTGGTATATGTTGAAAAGTCTTCCTTTTTCAACATAACCTCGATATTTATTAACTCATCTGCAGCCAGAATATATTTCTCAAAAGTCGCCATTTTTTATTAAAAATACTAGGTACCGCAACAAAAATTATACGAGTCCGCTTAAAAGCAACAAAATAATTTTGCCCGAGTTACTTTATTAAAAAAAAAATTTTGGCGCGCTGGCAACACTTCTTCTTTATTTGTAAAGTTGAGGGAAAAAATCTTTAGGCAGAAAAAAACAAAACTACAAATTGGGCGAGTAACGGGTAAACCGGCGAGTAAAAAAAAAGATGGCTCTTAAAATTGCGAGTCTTTAATTTGGTGCAACTTAACCTCACTTCCAATGCGACACAATATGGCGCGACACAATATATGCATGCACTTTAAATTCCACAGTGCGTACCTTTAAACTCCAATGGGCGAAGGACCAAAATGTTTAGGTGAACACGGGGGTTGATGCTTACCAGATTTGTGCTGGTTCGATGGGTGATGAGGCACTAATTGACCAAACAACCAACCCTTATTTGGTACTTACGGGTCTGCTCGTGGCTCCGTCTCCTTAGGAAAACAAGTGACTTGAATTTTGGGCTTTTCCTCCTTCTTTTCTTTTCTTTTTATTCACTCTTCTTTTCTCACTCTTTTTTCCCCTTTTAAGTTACGTTGGTTTACTTTATTTTGGTTTTGCTATCACTTATTTTAGTTTTTTTTCACCGTTTTTAATATGGCCGGCGTCTGGTGGTAGCAATTTTTGAGAAGCAGTGATCAAGGCGAATTTACTTCAGCTGGCATTGCCAGAACATCTGAGCCGCACACGACATGAGGGGGTTGCCATATGGCACCACCACACTAAGCCCCTTTCCACACGATGGATTTCTGTTCGTCCACACGGGCAAACAGAAGTCCATGCTTACACCAGCCAGACGCCAACAAAAACCAACACTGAACAAAATTGGTACATAACAAATGAGAAGTAAATTAATATTAAGATGGAAAACGCACGTTTTGTATTATGACTGTTTTCTTTTCACATGAAATTTATTGAAGAAACTGAGAAGCATATTATAGATAAAACAGAAATAAAAAAAGACGTAGTTTTGTGGAAAATATTTTCAAAAAGCATGAAAAACAAATAATTTTTTCAACATATTGCTTCTTAAGCACCACAAAAATTTTCTAGCAATAATTTGGCCATTATAGCCATATAAACAATATGCTGAAAATCGGCATTTGACTGCAAAGGTTGAAGGTCGTTTAAAAAAAAAAATTCGAACTAACATAAACAAACGCCGCGATACGAGTCTTCTAATTTAGCCTCTATTTTCACCCCTCACTCTCAGAATCGACCTAGCTTTTGCTAGCCTGAATTTGTTCCACAGTGTAATATTAACAACAGAAAAAACTTAATGTCAAATAAATTTATTTAAAAATTTTTAGTTTGTGAAAAATAAAAGCATTTTTCAAAAGAAAATGGGCAAAATGTATTGGAAAAAATTATTAATTATGTGTTTGTGTCACAAAATTTAACAAAAAGTGTTATATTGTGAAAAATTTTAAATTGAAAAATTAAAAATTTTGCTTTGTTTTTGTTGTTTTTATGTGTGTTGAATTCACACAGAACCTATATGTGTGAGGGGTGAACTACAAAATTGAGAACGCTCTCTCCAGTTGGCATACTATGTTTGCCAGGCTCTGGTTTAGAGGCTGTCAACTTCATATTATCACAGGTAGGGCGTACTAGCTCTGTATTTGCTTATTTGCTAAGTCCCACTGAAACCTGTCTCACATGCTTTTGAGCAGCGAATTTAACACTAGAATGTTCTACGATGTGGCGATTGACTCCATATTGGTTTCTTTAAAGCATACTAGAATGAAAGTGCACTACTATTAAACTTTTAAAGATACCATAAAGGCACAACCAGACTCACCCCTTCCTAACTTATCCTATCACTATCCATGGCGCCGTCACACAGAAACCATGAGATATATGCGACGGCGCACAGTGTAGCACGAGCGGCTAAAAGTATAAAAATACAGTTGTTGTATTTCAAAATAAGTTTTCCACATTCGATAATAAACTTTTTAACTAAAACAAATTTAAAAAAACAATTTGGAGTATGTAAATTAGTAAAAAACGTTATCATCTTTTTTTATTGATTGTGGCTAAGCTTTATGCAAATATATAAAATTCAAGGCGTACTTGAATGGGAAAGGGGTTTATATTTTTTTATTTAAATACGTTTGGTTACATTATGACCTTAAAAATAACATTAAAAGCAAAAACAAAGTCAAAGATATTTTACAGTTTTGTGTTGCTTTCTTCAAAAATTCATATTGAATTTTAAACGCTGCATATCTTGTGGCGTTGAAAATTTTGTTACCCTTAAAACATGGAGAGTTTCAGGAGAAAAAACCACAAAAGTTATAAATGAGTGAAAGTTTAAAATTCAAGACGAACCAACAGCTACGGTCATGTTAATTAAATATTTGACCAAATAAGCATACCTACGATTTTTGTTAATAGTTAGTGAGACTTAACATGGCCTCACATAGCAAAACACTGTTTTATAATAGATGTGATTATAAACAAAATAAATATTGGAATTAAAGGAAATTATATTTTAGTTTGCCTGTCGGTCCCGTTTTTTTTTCGTCAAATATTTGACAAGTGTGACCATAGCTTAAGTTGTATATTTTGAAATAATGCGCACACTAAAAGTTACGATGCAATAAGTCTGTAATTACAGAACAAAATGTAGACAATTGTTCAGAACACAACAGTAGTTTTTCTGATTGTAATGTTAGTTATATTTAGTGATTAAAAATAAATCTTGTTATTTGTTTTGTATTGTCACTTGTTTAATTAAACCTTTTAACATTTTTAATTATGTTTTTCGTTTCAATGTAGTGTTGATATCGCAATGTGTCCTATAATGTATTAACTTTTATTTTATGTATGTTTTAATATATTTTTATTTTCAGGATATATAAAGAAAGCCTAAATCATTTTTAAAAGCAATTTTTAATAAAAAAAAAACAAAATTATAACTGTTAATTGAACAAAAATATAGTAAGCATTAGGATAATCATTTCAGGTAACCAGTATAAAATTTGACGAGGTGGTATTTATTGACTTCAGAAAAAAAGGATATGTTTAATCTTGGTTATCCTAACTCGAAATTAGACAAACAAATGTTTCGCATTTAAAATAGCGTAAGTGTTCTGTATAAAAAAATGTATTGAATTGTTATTTGTTTACACTTTTTTGTTGATTTTTACTAAAAAGGAAATTTTTTAGCCATGTGTTTCCTTGTTCCAAATCGAACAAAATGTTTTTTTCTCAGTATTTATTTATTGAATCTTTATATATTAAATATGAACTAACAATAATTAATCAAATCTTGTCCTAATAGTTTATTTTATGTCTTGCCAGTGCCAGACAAAAATTGCGTCATCACGGTTTCTGTTCACATATGTTTGTGTTTATCGCTCATCTGATTGGGTGCGTGCTTCAGTGTCTCTTCTCCCTAAGTGAGTGTGGCCGCCATAATTTAAAATATTTCGAGCTAGTGGATTTGGGTGCAGTTTAAGCCTTTTCAAATATTTTACTGTATATTTCGTCATCATAGTTTTAACTAATGGCACGCTGAGATTTTTGTGAATATTTGAGTTTTTAACATACCAGGGAGCAGCTGTGATTACTCGAAGAAGTTTATTTTGGCGCCTTTGAGTTTATTCGATATTTGAGGCCGAGGCAGTGCCCAGGTCTGCCATATTTGCCTATTTGTAGACAATTTGCCGATTTATGTCTCTAAATTATCAAAGTGCCGATTTGGCGATTTTTACTCCAAAAAATGCGAATTTTTCGATAGCGACACTGAAATACTTATTTCTTTGAAAAGTGACAACTGTTATTAAGTCAGCGCCTCTACTTAAAAAATGGTAAGGTTTATTCAATTATATATGTATGCAGTTTTTGTAATGTTGGGTTCATATATTTTTATTTGAAAAATTTTCCACTAAGCAGTGTGCTAGTTCCGGCAATCGTCATCGAATACTTTTTCGATTTGAAAGCAGTTTTATTACTTATTATATAAGTCGCTACTGAACGAAAAGAAATTGTTTTTTTAGTGTTGTAAAGAATTTATTTAAGTTTTCACAACACTGAAACAATAATGTCGATTCGTTCAGTATCGACTAAAAGAATTTGAAATAAAATTGCTTTCGAATCTAAAACGTATTTGATCACGACTACCAGCTTAGCGTTAGTCGTGATCAATGAAAATAACTTAAATGGAAAAATTATTCTTTTAAGATTATAAAGCAATTGAGGAAGATGCAGGTACTTCAGATAGCTTATATAATGTCAGTAAGTTAAGTAAATTTGCAGACTTTTTTGCAAAAAATTTCAGATTTAAAATGAGAGCATTTCATGGCTGCATTACCCACAATTTTTGGTCTTTCCACATTCTTTCCCCGTGCCACGGTAGGCTAGTTGGTAGTGAGCTAGCCTATCATCGCCGGGCTTGCGAGTTCGATTCCCGCCAGAGACTCCGGTTTTTTTCCCTGCAGACAAGCGTAGAGCCTCGCGGGACTAGTATAGAAATAAAAAAAATTTTAATATAACAAAATTTCGATGTTCCATGTAAAATTAATCTTTGTAACAGCGAACTGCAACGAGCACTCGTTTTTATGATTTATGATACTCGCCTTAAAACGAGTTGCGGTGTAGTTAATACAGCCTATTGCTTTTGTATGTGCTCGCCAGGCTCGTAAGAAATTGTGTTTGCAACATACGAGCCTTTAGCAAACGCAATGAAATTTATATGAGTTCTGTTTTGTATTGTTTCGTAAATATATTTTTTCAACATTCGGCAATAGCATTCGTACAACACAAGAAATGTTTGTGTATGAATTGGAAAACACACTTGTACATTATTACTTAGAGCCACCGCTGCTCTGGTTTACTCGCAGCATTCGTCATTCGTAGTAATACTTAAAGCAGATGGTTTAGGAAAAAAACAATGATCGTATATTTAAGTAAACATGTAGGGCTAAATTCATTATAAAATAAAATGAATTTAAAAGTTATTATAAGAAAAATTTTCGTGGAAAATTTAAATTAAAATATATAACGAATACGTCAATTTCATTTATATGTAAATATTTCTACAAAAATACTGACCAATGGCAACGCAGCGCAGTTCGTCATTTCATTGTGCGACGCACAGTGGCGCCATTTGAGTTTTTTCGTTGCAAAAATCATATCTTTTGAACCGAATAAGATAATTGAACAGTTTAAACAGCATATGATAGATAACTGTTCAGCCTATGAAATGAGCGTTTGGAAAGGGTGCTACGCTTTGTAGGGGCCTACTTATGGGTTATCAAAGTTAAAATTAGTAGAGAAATCAATTTTATGGTAACTAAAAAAAATTATTTTTACATTTTTAGATTGTTTTTATTTTTTTTCTTAAAGGTTTTATGTTTTAAATTATTACCCAATAAATTAAAAAAAAATTATTTTTTTTTTAAAATTTATTTTTTCAATTTTCTGTAAAATATTCATCACAATTCGTAAAAGAAGGTATATCTAAAAGACTAAACTATAATTATTTTGTAACTCTATTCGTGACTTCACATGCCGCAGGGAAGAAATAAGTGGATCGGAAGATGCTGCCAACATGTTGAAGAGGTCCTCATTTTGCCTTACCCTTGATGCTTTGAATGTGTTCTGCAATCTATATTTTTTTATAAAATTTGTTAAGAGACTCCTGTGCTTCTTCAGAAAGCTCTCCAATTGGCAAAGACTGGTACTCAATTATATCTTTGCCATGCGCCAATATTTTATGGACGGTCGGGGTCAACTTCTTCTGTGGATACATTTCTGCTAAAAGAGATGCAGTTTTCGACGCATATTCTCCATATTTTGTAGAATTGACATTTTCTTTGCAGTTTAAAACACCCAAGATCGTTCCCAATCTTTTCACGATTTGATTGCCAATTCCAATGATTCTAGTTATTGCCTCATCATTTTCAAAAAATCTCCTAGAAGTGTTTCCATCGTTTGAGTTACCGTATCCGTGCTTGGGACAGTCTACTTTTAATCCAACTTGTTTAAAAAAAGCATCCTGTATTTGCTTCTTTCTGATCTTTTCCTTATCCTTTATTGATGTATTTTCATCGAAGTTTTCCTCCTCTTGTGGTAGGGTATATGCCAGTTTTAGCAAGAATTCCATACACCTTATCCTTGCGTGGAATGGTGACATTCCATATTCGTAATTCTCCTCATTTGTAGAATCGTTTAAATTACCAAAGTTCTTCTGACAAATAATAATAAAAAATCGATAAAAAATATATAAAAATGAATCGAAAAAAGGGGTTTAAATAGGGTTTTGCTAAATTTTTACCTCCAATATAATTCTGTCTATATATATGTATTTGATAACTAATTGAAATATGTTATAATAAAGCAGAAAAAGATACTAATCTTAGACTCTTTACAACTAATTATATAAAATTGAGATGTAACATATTATATATGAAATAAATTGAATTTAATTGAAAAAAGTTCTTCTGACTCTTTTTGCAAATCGGGCATGACATTGTTGAGGTTGTTCCTGTCAGTTCGTTTACGACTTTTCCGTCAACCATGGTCAGGTGGAACTCGTAATTGCATTCAATATATTTTCCTTCTCCAATTTGCAGCTTTGTAGGCTTAATCTTGCTTATTTGTTCTTCAATGTCCTTTACCGTAGTCGTTATGAGTTCTGCCGATTCCCTTGCAAACTGATACATTATTGGTCGGCAAAAATGCACTGATGACGGACGTGGATTTTTCCAGTGTAGGGAATCATCCGATTTTAGACGTAAAGGACCTACAGATGCCATAACCATATTTCCGTCCGATATTGTAGCGTCATCGGAAGATATGCTTTGCTTATAAACGCTTTGTCCGGATGATCCATCGCAGCCCCCTTTGCTGATTAATGTCAACTTCTCAGGAAGAATTTTCACTTCCGTGAAAAACTTTGGTGTGGTTGACTTTCTAAGCAGTTCAAATAATTTTAAATTGTTCAACGCCATGTTTTCAGTACTTAAATTGTTTAATGGTTTCAGTTATTGTTGCGCCAACTTTCAGGCGTAGACTAATCCAGGCATTATGCTTATTTTGCAATATATAGGCTTTTGCTACCATGCCTAAAAATTTACCTCTTCCCTGCATACATATGGATTTAGGCTGAATAATGCAATTTTGATATTATGCACGTGTCCAAATAAGATTTGTGCCTACCTGTAGGGACCATAAGTCAATATTGTTCCTGACCATTTGTACGCCAAAGTATTGTTTATGTGAGGTACGTACCTGCTAATTTCAATGAGTAGTTTTTTTCAAACTATTAGATCAAACTACTGTCAGTCAAAACATATAAGGAATGGACGCCATACAATTTCTGCAACCATGTCTTTTTAAACTTTTTTACCTCTAGAAGCCAAACGGGCACGTACGGGCAGATAAAACCTTTTGCATTATGTAAAGAAATAATCAAAGAACAGGTTTTGCAAATATGGCAAATATAGAAAAATATAGTTTTTTTTTATTTTCCGTCAAAGTTGAAAAATAGTGAAAAAACGGATAGTTTTTAAATAGTGATTTACCAGGAGAAACACAAAGCAAACAGTTAATTTTTTTTTATCATTATACATTTAATAAATACATCAATCAATACAAACAAAAAATAAGGCGATTCGTTACCTATATTTCGTGATATTACACCTGAAATCGCAACAAATTGACTAAAAATTGTGTGTTTTTTTGAAAACCGAAAGTCGGTCAACTTTGAACGGTTATATCTTCTAAACTAAAAATGTGATATTATTAAGAGTGGCATATTTGAAATCGTTGAAAAGTTTCCTGTAACATGGGTTTATTCAAAACTTCGTCGGCACTCATGAAAATTTTGATTTTTGCAACCTCGCTTGCTCTACGGGCGCCACTGTGCGACGTAGACCCAGAATTTACTTTTTATATATTTATACATTTTTGACAACCAACACACAATTATATTCAAACAGTGCTGTATCGGAACGTGTCTTTTTATTAGCGGGTAATATTCGAACTGAAAAGCGAAGCAGGTTAAGGCCGAAGTCATTGGACAGTTTATTGTTTTTAAATTAATTTTTTAAAAATTTTCCACAAAATATTACCTAAAATCATTTTTGTAATTTTTAATTTAATGTATGTAAAAATGTAATTTTATAGATAATAATAAATAAAATACTTTAAAAAAGCATTACTAGTTTTCATCCATAAAATAAATAACAAAACATGCACTAAATCATTTAAACGCCTACAACCGTCTAATTTACGACAAATCATAAAATCTGGCAGCCACGTTTTCACTTAATGTTGAATGCCGTGAATGTTGTTGTTACGAGCTGGTCGCAACACCTAAGTCAAAAACTATAGATTTATAAAGATATTGCACTGCCATACAAAGTTCATACATTTTTCTGTCTATGTTAATTTTTCTGGTGGATTTAGCCGCTAAATCAGTGGTGTCAAATATGATTGTGTTGGTTCGATTACTCCTGTCTCTTACATTCCCAGCGGGAGAAATCTGCGGTTGCGAGGCCTATTACGAGGCCTTATTAACATACATATTTTGTTTTGAAAAATGTTGAGTTATTAACAGACACAATCAGTTATTATTTAAATAAATTTAATTTGGACCCTGCATTTCGCAGAAACTTTGCTTATTTTTTGGAAAAATTGAGCACTTGACAATATATGAAGTCTTTTTACAACCTTATACAATTCTTTCCAATAGTTTTAATTTTGTGCTCAACATACCTTTGCGAATGCCAACAATGAAAATAATATTTGCACATACCAATGCAAATAATAACCCCATTAAGTTTAAAAATATTCTATAATTATTAACCGCCATTATAAAAAGAGAAGATTTTACTAGCCTATAAAAATATACTTTTATTTACCAATAATATCTTCTAAATTTAAATTGCAGTTTCGAAACAACAAAACATTTTTTTGGTTTGTGGACGTTAAACAATACAGTTTCATTAATACATCAATAATACACATCTTACCCAAAAATTTTACCTGCTGTCACATTTGCTTTTATGTGTATAGGTTTACACATAAATTGTAGGAAAACAAGACTTTCTTAACAAGTTTTTTAAATATTTTTACTTACTTAAGAAAAGTGTTTTCAAAGAAAAAAAAACCCACCGACGCGATTGGTACAGAAAAGAAAAATATTTTTACAAGCACAAACTACCAACAAATTCTTGTGGCTATTTTTTTCTTAATAATTTCTGCATTTAGGTATGTCTTTTTAACGAAAGAAAAAGGGACCCTTTAACAGGCATCAAAGAATTTTTTTCACAAACAAAACACATATCGTTAGCATAAATGCAAAACAATGTAGATATTATTTGTCAATCATTGTACAATGTTAAAAACAGAAATAAAACAAAACATAAACAAAGATAATAAATAATAAATATATTATTTCTGTTTAGGGGCCTCAAAACAGGCCGTGTGATATAGCCCTGTGAATGAGAGTGTTTTGCAGTAAAAAAATATATTTTACGCTCGCAAAATAAAACAGCGTAAGCGTACATGTGAGTTTTGCTTACACAATTGTGTATGACGCTGACATCCCTGGCAGTGGTGTCAATTATGATTGTGTTGGTGGGATTACTCTTGTCTCTTACATTCCCAGCGGGAGAAATCTGCAGTTGCGAGGCCTATTACGAGGCCTAATTAACCTAAATATTTTGCTATGAAGACTTTAGAGCAATTAATATTAATACAATTATCGAAAAATGTTGAGATATGGACAGACACAATCAGTTATTATTTAAATAAATTTAATTTGGAACCTGCATTTCGCAGAAACTTTGCTTATTTTTTTGGAAAAATTGAGCCCTTGACAATATATGAAGTCGTTTTCCTTTATTTTTGGCCACTTACTTTTATTTATATTTGTATATTTGCTTATATATACTTAGCTGGTGAGGCCTAACTCCATTTGTGAAAATACAAATTTTTTATTCCATTTTTCCCGTCGTTTCGTGAATTTTATGTTCACTTCTTCAGGGGATTCGTCTATTATTATAAAATAAAACCATCAACATTTAATAATACAATAAATTGAATGTAACTAACTTACATTAAAAAACAATTTTGTATTACATTAATAAATTTTTCAAATAATAAAAATCACAGCTAGTGTCGTCATCTACTGTTTTTCAAAACAACTCTGTAACAGGCGCTTAAATTGCCAGTGTCTTCTTTTTTATTCATTGTTCTGTTTATTTTCTGTTGAATTCTTAAGCTTTCTGTAGTATATCTTTTTCTCACGTTATTTTCCTTGTCTAGTATTCTTATGTTGTCAAAATCAGGCTTATGTTTTGTTAGTAATATGTGTTGTGATAATGCAGTGCTTTCTTTGTTTTTGTTTATGTCTGATTTGTATTCTCCCATTCTTGTCTCCAGATTTCTCTTTGTCGTCCCAATGTAAACTAAATCACAGCTGTTGTTGTTGTTGAGATATGGACAGACACAATCAGTTATTATATAAATAAATTTAATTTGGAACCTGCATTTCGCAGAAACTTTGCTTATTTTTTGGAAAAATTGAGCACTTGACAATATATGAAGTCGTTTTCCTTTAGTTTTGGCCACTTACTTTTATTTATATTTGTATATTTGCTTATATATGCTTAGCTGGTGAGGCCTAACTCCATTTGTGAAAATAAAAAATTTTTATTCCATTTTTCCCGACGTTTCGTGAATTTTATGTTCACTTCTTCAGGGGATTCGTCTATTATTATAAAATAAAACCATCAACATTTAATAATACAATAAATTGAATGTAACTAACTTACATTAAAAAACAATTTTGTATTACATTAATAAATTTTTCAAATAATAAAAATACAACACACGTAGCGAAACTTTTTCAATGCGCGACAATAAAAGAACATTTGGAGAGGGTCGAATACAATTTTCACAGAAAAATTTTAAATCTGGAGATATCACAGACAAATGCCGATTTGAGGGCAATAAAAAGAAGGCTATACCACTTAAAATCAGGTATAAAAAACTTTTAGACGATAGATGATTTTGAGGCTTTCATGAAAAATCAGACTGATAGAAATAGATATATAAGCACGAATGCAAGACAAAAATAGACGAGTAAACTTAATACACTGAAAGAAAAGTTATTTATGAAGCTGGGATTGGTTGTTAATGAGGAATGGCTTGAAAATAGAACCGAAGTTGATATACCATGGGAATGCAGATGGTTGTTATCATTAGGGAAAAATTTGCATTACCAATAAATAAACAGGGTTTTTCGCCACTGAAAATCATAGCAGATGTAGAACAGTGCATTCAGAAAATTGTAGAGATTACCCATGGGGAAAAGGATGAGACAAGGACTAGATTAGCAAATAGAATTACACTTTTAAAGAGGAACATACGGAACACACCTAAAGAGAAATTAATTTTAGCCATTTATGAGAAAACTCACACATTTTTGAAGAGACATAAGGACCTAATTATACTACAATCGGATAAAGGAAACAAAACGGTTGCAATATACAAGAAAGATTATGAAAGGAAAATGGAAAAACTACTTGAGGACAAAAATACTTACCAGGTTATGAATACGGACCCGACCAGCAAATTAGTCAGAACTAATAACAGCATTATTAGTCAATTATACAGGGATAAATATATAGATACTTGGCAAAAACATAGGCTCATTTGTTCGGCTGCAACGGCACCTAGAATTTACGGGTTACCTAAAACACATAAATGTGGGATACCTTTACGACCCATAGTATCATCTATTCAAGTCCCGTGCTATCAGTTAAGCAAACACATAGGACTCATACTCAAAAATATCATCTCGGAAAAATATAATGTTAAAAACTCTTTGGAACTAAAAAAACAGCTAAAGGACATCACCCTTGATGAGAATGACACATTGGTTTCTTTTGACGTCGTTTCCCTTTTCACCAATGTTCCTGTTTACACAGCTATGAAAAATATTATGGACCAATGGGACACTATTAAAACGAAAACTAGCATACCAAAATCAAAATTCTTGGAAATACTGAAATTCTGTTTGAATGACAACAACTACTTTGCATACAATAACAAGGTATACAAACAGATTTTCGGTATGCCAATGGGAAATCCTCTTTCCCCTACTATTGCCGATATTGTTTTGCATAATTTACTTGACGTAGCCTTGGCAGAATTACACAAAAAGAACGTTAACATTAAATATGTGGCAAAGTACGTAGATGACATACTGGCTGTAATAGATATTAATGACAAAGACGATATACTTAAAGCACTCAATGGGTATCACCCGAAAATTAAATTCACCGTTGAAGTTGAAAAGAACAGAGAAATAGCATACCTTGACACAAAATTACATAGAGGGGACAATGAAATAACGTTTGATTGGTATGAAAAAAATACATCGTCTGGCAGAATTATCAATTTCAACGCTACTCAACCTAAATCCCAAATAGTAAATACTGCAAAAAATTTTATACGTAGAGTTCTTGATATTAGTGATGAACAATACCATAACAAAAATAAACATGTAATCACGAAAGTACTTAGAGATAATGCTTTTCCCACAAATTTAATTAAAAATCTAATATCTGCCTATAAACCTATAATAACAAACATAAATGAAAACATTGATAAGGAGGAAAAATATTTTTAAAGTGTAAAATACATACCGGGCCTCACGGACAATAAAAACATAAAAAACGCAATAGATAATAATGACATGAGCTTTGCTTACAAACATAACAAAACATTAAGTGCAATATTTACAAATACAAAAACGCCAATAAACAAACTACAACAAAATAATGTAGTGTATGAAATACCATGCAAGGGAGACAACAACAACAGCTGTGATTTAGTTTACATTGGGACGACAAAGAGATATCTGGAGACAAGAATGGGAGAACACAAATCAGACATAAACAAAAACAAAGAAAGCACTGCATTATCACAACACATATTACTAACAAAACATAAGCCTGATTTTGACAACATAAGAATACTAGACAAGGAAAATAACTTGAGGAAAGATATTACATATACATATACATATACATATACATATACATATACATATACACATACATATACATATACACATACATATACATATACACATACATATACATATACATATACATATACATATACATATACATATACACATACATATACATATACACATACATATACATATACATATACATATACATATACATATACACATACATATACATATACACATACATATACATATACATATACATATACATATACATATACATATACATATACATATACATATACATATACATATACATATACATATACATATACATATACATATACATATACATATACATATACATATACATATACATATACATATACATATACATATACATATACATATACATATACATATACATATACATATACATATACATATACATATACATATACATATACATATACATATACATATACTATACATATACATATACTTATACATATTACATATACATATACATATACATATACATATACATATACATATACATATACATATACATATAATACATATACATATACATATACATATACATATACATATACATATACATATACATATACATATACATATACATATACATATACATATACATATACATATACATATACATATACATATACATATACATATACATATACATATACATATACATATACATATACATATACATATACATATACATATACATATACATATACATATACATATACATATACATATACATATACATATACATATACATATACATATACATATACATATACATATACATATACATATACATATACATATATCATATACATATACATATACATATACATATACATATACATATACATATACATATACATATACATATACATATACATATACATATACATATACATATACATATACATATACATATACATATACATATACATATACATATACATATACATATACATATACATATACATATACATATACATATACATATACATATACATATACATATACATATACATATACATATACATATACATATACATATACATATACATATACATATACATATACATATACATATACATATACATTATACATATACATATACAATATACATATACATATACATATACATATACATATACATATACATATACATATACATATACATATACATATACATATACATATACATATACATATACATATACATATACATATACATATACATATACATATACATATACATATACATATACATATACATATACATATACATATACATATACATATACATATACATATACATATACATATACATATACATATACATATACATATACATATACATATACATATACATATACATATACATATACATATACATATACATATACATATACATATACATATACATATACATATACATATACATATACATATACATATACATATACATATACATATACATATACATATACATATACATATACATATACATATACATATACATATACATATACATATACATATACATATACATATACATATACATATACATATACATATACATATACATATACATATACATATACATATACATATACATATACATATACATATACATATACATATACATATACATATACATATACATATACATATACATATACATATACATATACATATACATATACATATACATATACATATACATATACATATACATATACATATACATATACATATACATATACATATACATATACATATACATATACATATACATATACATATACATATACATATACATATACATATACATATACATATACATATACATATACATATACATATACATATACATATACATATACATATACATATACATATACATATACATATACATATACATATACATATACATATACATATACATATACATATACATATACATATACATATACATATACATATACATATACATATACATATACATATACATATACATATACATATACATATACATATACATATACATATACATATACATATACATATACATATACATATACATATACATATACATATACATATACATATACATATACATATACATATACATATACATATACATATACATATACATATACATATACATATACATATACATATACATATACATATACATATACATATACATATACATATACATATACATATACATATACATATACATATACATATACATATACATATACATATACATATACATATACATATACATATACATATACATATACATATACATATACATATACATATACATATACATATACATATACATATACATATACATATACATATACATATACATATACATATACATATACATATACATATACATATACATATACATATACATATACATATACATATACATATACATATACATATACATATACATATACATATACATATACATATACATATACATATACATATACATATACATATACATATACATATACATATACATATACATATACATATACATATACATATACATATACATATACATATACATATACATATACATATACATATACATATACATATACATATACATATACATATACATATACATATACATATACATATACATATACATATACATATACATATACATATACATATACATATACATATACATATACATATACATATACATATACATATACATATACATATACATATACATATACATATACATATACATATACATATACATATACATATACATATACATATACATATACATATACATATACATATACATATACATATACATATACATATACATATACATATACATATACATATACATATACATATACATATACATATACATATACATATACATATACATATACATATACATATACATATACATATACATATACATATACATATACATATACATATACATATACATATACATATACATATACATATACATATACATATACATATACATATACATATACATATACATATACATATACATATACATATACATATACATATACATATACATATACATATACATATACATATACATATACATATACATATACATATACATATACATATACATATACATATACATATACATATACATATACATATACATATACATATACATATACATATACATATACATATACATATACATATACATATACATATACATATACATATACATATACATATACATATACATATACATATACATATACATATACATATACATATACATATACATATACATATACATATACATATACATATACATATACATATACATATACATATACATATACATATACATATACATATACATATACATATACATATACATATACATATACATATACATATACATATACATATACATATACATATACATATACATATACATATACATATACATATACATATAACATATACATATACATATACATATACATATACATATACATATACATATACATATACATATACATATACATATACATATACATATACATATACATATACATATACATATACATATACATATACATATACATATACATATACATATACATATACATATACATATACATATACATATACATATACATATACATATACATATACATATACATATACATATACATATACATATACATATACATATACATATACATATACATATACATATACATATACATATACATATACATATACATATACATATACATATACATATACATATACATATACATATACATATACATATACATATACATATACATATACATATACATATACATATACATATACATATACATATACATATACATATACATATACATATACATATACATATACATATACATATACATATACATATACATATACATATACATATACATATACATATACATATACATATACATATACATATACATATACATATACATATACATATACATATACATATACATATACATATACATATACATATACATATACATATACATATACATATACATATACATATACATATACATATACATATACATATACATATACATATACATATACATATACATATACATATACATATACATATACATATACATATACATATACATATACATATACATATACATATACATATACATATACATATACATATACATATACATATACATATACATATACATATACATATACATATACATATACATATACATATACATATACATATACATATACATATACATATACATATACATATACATATACATATACATATACATATACATATACATATACATATACATATACATATACATATACATATACATATACATATACATATACATATACATATACATATACATATACATATACATATACATATACATATACATATACATATACATATACATATACATATACATATACATATACATATACATATACATATACATATACATATACATATACATATACATATACATATACATATACATATACATATACATATACATATACATATACATATACATATACATATACATATACATATACATATACATATACATATACATATACATATACATATACATATACATATACATATACATATACATATACATATACATATACATATACATATACATATACATATACATATACATATACATATACATATACATATACATATACATATACATATACATATACATATACATATACATATACATATACATATACATATACATATACATATACATATACATATACATATACATATACATATACATATACATATACATATACATATACATATACATATACATATACATATACATATACATATACATATACATATACATATACATATACATATACATATACATATACATATACATATACATATACATATACATATACATATACATATACATATACATATACATATACATATACATATACATATACATATACATATACATATACATATACATATACATATACATATACATATACATATACATATACATATACATATACATATACATATACATATACATATACATATACATATACATATACATATACATATACATATACATATACATATACATATACATATACATATACATATACATATACATATACATATACATATACATATACATATACATATACATATACATATACATATACATATACATATACATATACATATACATATACATATACATATACATATACATATACATATACATATACATATACATATACATATACATATACATATACATATACATATACATATACATATACATATACATATACATATACATATACATATACATATACATATACATATACATATACATATACATATACATATACATATACATATACATATACATATACATATACATATACATATACATATACATATACATATACATATACATATACATATACATATACATATACATATACATATACATATACATATACATATACATATACATATACATATACATATACATATACATATACATATACATATACATATACATATACATATACATATACATATACATATACATATACATATACATATACATATACATATACATATACATATACATATACATATACATATACATATACATATACATATACATATACATATACATATACATATACATATACATATACATATACATATACATATACATATACATATACATATACATATACATATACATATACATATACATATACATATACATATACATATTACATATACATATACATATACATATACATATACATATACATATACATATACATATACATATACATATACATATACATATACATATACATATACATATACATATACATATACATATACATATACATATACATATACATATACATATACATATACATATACATATACATATACATATACATATACATATACATATACATATACATATACATATACATATACATATACATATACATATACATATACATATACATATACATATACATATACATATACATATACATATACATATACATATACATATACATATACATATACATATACATATACATATACATATACATATACATATACATATACATATACATATACATATACATATACATATACATATACATATACATATACATATACATATACATATACATATACATATACATATACATATACATATACATATACATATACATATACATATACATATACATATACATATACATATACATATACATATACATATACATATACATATACATATACATATACATATACATATACATATACATATACATATACATATACATATACATATACATATACATATACATATACATATACATATACATATACATATACATATACATATACATATACATATACATATACATATACATATACATATACATATACATATACATATACATATACATATACATATACATATACATATACATATACATATACATATACATATACATATACATATACATATACATATACATATACATATACATATACATATACATATACATATACATATACATATACATATACATATACATATGCATATACATATACATATACATATACATATACATATACATATACATATACATATACATATACATATACATATACATATACATATACATATACATATACATATACATATACATATACATATACATATACATATACATATACATATACATATACATATACATATACATATACATATACATATACATATACATATACATATACATATACATATACATATACATATACATATACATATACATATACATATACATATACATATACATATACATATACATATACATATACATATACATATACATATACATATACATATACATATACATATACATATACATATACATATACATATACATATACATATACATATACATATACATATACATATACATATACATATACATATACATATACATATACATATACATATACATATACATATACATATACATATACATATACATATACATATACATATACATATACATATACATATACATATACATATACATATACATATACATATACATATACATATACATATACATATACATATACATATACATATACATATACATATACATATACATATACATATACATATACATATACATATACATATACATATACATATACATATACATATACATATACATATACATATACATATACATATACATATACATATACATATACATATACATATACATATACATATACATATACATATACATATACATATACATATACATATACATATACATATACATATACATATACATATACATATACATATACATATACATATACATATACATATACATATACATATACATATACATATACATATACATATACATATACATATACATATACATATACATATACATATACATATACATATACATATACATATACATATACATATACATATACATATACATATACATATACATATACATATACATATACATATACATATACATATACATATACATATACATATACATATACATATACATATACATATACATATACATATACATATACATATACATATACATATACATATACATATACATATACATATACATATACATATACATATACATATACATATACATATACATATACATATACATATACATATACATATACATATACATATACATATACATATACATATACATATACATATACATATACATATACATATACATATACATATACATATACATATACATATACATATACATATACATATACATATACATATACATATACATATACATATACATATACATATACATATACATATACATATACATATACATATACATATACATATACATATACATATACATATACATATACATATACATATACATATACATATACATATACATATACATATACATATACATATACATATACATATACATATACATATACATATACATATACATATACATATACATATACATATACATATACATATACATATACATATACATATACATATACATATACATATACATATACATATACATATACATATACATATACATATACATATACATATACATATACATATACATATACATATACATATACATATACATATACATATACATATACATATACATATACATATACATATACATATACATATACATATACATATACATATACATATACATATACATATACATATACATATACATATACATATACATATACATATACATATACATATACATATACATATACATATACATATACATATACATATACATATACATATACATATACATATACATATACATATACATATACATATACATATACATATACATATACATATACATATACATATACATATACATATACATATACATATACATATACATATACATATACATATACATATACATATACATATACATATACATATACATATACATATACATATACATATACATATACATATACATATACATATACATATACATATACATATACATATACATATACATATACATATACATATACATATACATATACATATACATATACATATACATATACATATACATATACATATACATATACATATACATATACATATACATATACATATACATATACATATACATATACATATACATATACATATACATATACATATACATATACATATACATATACATATACATATACATATACATATACATATACATATACATATACATATACATATACATATACATATACATATACATATACATATACATATACATATACATATACATATACATATACATATACATATACATATACATATACATATACATATACATATACATATACATATACATATACATATACATATACATATACATATACATATACATATACATATACATATACATATACATATACATATACATATACATATACATATACATATACATATACATATACATATACATATACATATACATATACATATACATATACATATACATATACATATACATATACATATACATATACATATACATATACATATACATATACATATACATATACATATACATATACATATACATATACATATACATATACATATACATATACATATACATATACATATACATATACATATACATATACATATACATATACATATACATATACATATACATATACATATACATATACATATACATATACATATACATATACATATACATATACATATACATATACATATACATATACATATACATATACATATACATATACATATACATATACATATACATATACATATACATATACATATACATATACATATACATATACATATACATATACATATACATATACATATACATATACATATACATATACATATACATATACATATACATATACATATACATATACATATACATATACATATACATATACATATACATATACATATACATATACATATACATATACATATACATATACATATACATATACATATACATATACATATACATATACATATACATATACATATACATATACATATACATATACATATACATATACATATACATATACATATACATATACATATACATATACATATACATATACATATACATATACATATACATATACATATACATATACATATACATATACATATACATATACATATACATATACATATACATATACATATACATATACATATACATATACATATACATATACATATACATATACATATACATATACATATACATATACATATACATATACATATACATATACATATACATATACATATACATATACATATACATATACATATACATATACATATACATATACATATACATATACATATACATATACATATACATATACATATACATATACATATACATATACATATACATATACATATACATATACATATACATATACATATACATATACATATACATATACATATACATATACATATACATATACATATACATATACATATACATATACATATACATATACATATACATATACATATACATATACATATACATATACATATACATATACATATACATATACATATACATATACATATACATATACATATACATATACATATACATATACATATACATATACATATACATATACATATACATATACATATACATATACATATACATATACATATACATATACATATACATATACATATACATATACATATACATATACATATACATATACATATACATATACATATACATATACATATACATATACATATACATATACATATACATATACATATACATATACATATACATATACATATACATATACATATACATATACATATACATATACATATACATATACATATACATATACATATACATATACATATACATATACATATACATATACATATACATATACATATACATATACATATACATATACATATACATATACATATACATATACATATACATATACATATACATATACATATACATATACATATACATATACATATACATATACATATACATATACATATACATATACATATACATATACATATACATATACATATACATATACATATACATATACATATACATATACATATACATATACATATACATATACATATACATATACATATACATATACATATACATATACATATACATATACATATACATATACATATACATATACATATACATATACATATACATATACATATACATATACATATACATATACATATACATATACATATACATATACATATACATATACATATACATATACATATACATATACATATACATATACATATACATATACATATACATATACATATACATATACATATACATATACATATACATATACATATACATATACATATACATATACATATACATATACATATACATATACATATACATATACATATACATATACATATACATATACATATACATATACATATACATATACATATACATATACATATACATATACATATACATATACATATACATATACATATACATATACATATACATATACATATACATATACATATACATATACATATACATATACATATACATATACATATACATATACATATACATATACATATACATATACATATACATATACATATACATATACATATACATATACATATACATATACATATACATATACATATACATATACATATACATATACATATACATATACATATACATATACATATACATATACATATACATATACATATACATATACATATACATATACATATACATATACATATACATATACATATACATATACATATACATATACATATACATATACATATACATATACATATACATATACATATACATATACATATACATATACATATACATATACATATACATATACATATACATATACATATACATATACATATACATATACATATACATATACATATACATATACATATACATATACATATACATATACATATACATATACATATACATATACATATACATATACATATACATATACATATACATATACATATACATATACATATACATATACATATACATATACATATACATATACATATACATATACATATACATATACATATACATATACATATACATATACATATACATATACATATACATATACATATACATATACATATACATATACATATACATATACATATACATATACATATACATATACATATACATATACATATACATATACATATACATATACATATACATATACATATACATATACATATACATATACATATACATATACATATACATATACATATACATATACATATACATATACATATACATATACATATACATATACATATACATATACATATACATATACATATACATATACATATACATATACATATACATATACATATACATATACATATACATATACATATACATATACATATACATATACATATACATATACATATACATATACATATACATATACATATACATATACATATACATATACATATACATATACATATACATATACATATACATATACATATACATATACATATACATATACATATACATATACATATACATATACATATACATATACATATACATATACATATACATATACATGTACATATACATATACATATACATATACATATACATATACATATACATATACATATACATGTACATATACATATACATATACATATACATATACATATACATATACATATACATATACATATACATATACATATACATATACATATACATATACATATACATATATATATGCACAGCGGATACTTCGCATACACGTTTTATATGCACCTCATACTCTGAGGGCTTTTGCATACTATGAAGCCTGTCCTCAAAATTTTATATTCCTTGCGGCTAATGTAAGGACATCGTAGATTGAGGACATTTTTAACGGAGATTTTTTTTTTTGGTTGAATTTATTCCGCTGTGCATATATATTGATCTAATATGATAAAAAGTTCGATATATGCGCTTTAAATGTATTAATTTTACATTTTTATCTAAATTTAGATCTGTATTGTTGCCATCGTTCTTTACAAAAATGTTATTTTTTGAAGCTGTGAAATCTTTGTACATGTGCGACTTTGAAGTTTGCAGTTTGGCTTCATATTATACAGTATATTGATACTGCCTATGCTTCTTGCAA